>KV424127.1:0-41694 GCA_001632435.1 Calocera cornea HHB12733
GTGGAATCTCGTTCCTTTCGACGGTTTGCTTCTTCAAATAGCAGTGCTATTAGCTCGTTTGAAGTGATAGGTGTGCGCCCGACTCGTGATCCAAGTAGCGACTGGGTGAAGCTGTCCCATGATTCCGGTAGCGAGGTTGTGAGGAGGTTGACGAAAAGTTTGTCCGGCACAACTTCTCCTTGCATATGCAATTGCTCTTGCAGGCGTCGCATATCACTGACATGAGTGGCCATATCGAAGCCCTCAAGTGCTTGTGCCCGGTACAGGCGGCGTTGTAGTGCCATCCGGCCCAGCTCGCCCGTCATCTCCTTCACAGTGATCAGCTGTGACCACATTTGGCCCGCTGTCACCGCTCCAATGAGGTGCACCATGTCCGCATCTCCCACGCACAGCTCAATCTGGCTCTGTGCCCTCACATCTATCTCATCCCAGTCTCTCATCCACTGTCGCTCCGTCTCGGTTGGTTGATCCGTGATCGCAGGTCTCGGACGTGGTGTGGTGCCATCCACGTAGCTCAGGAGTCCGCGCTCTCTGAACACTGCTTGCATGCGCCGTTTCCATGCATACCAGTTGTCTGCATTCAGTGGCTCGATCCTGAGGAGTGAGGCTGGTGCGTCCTTGATGCTGGAAGGTGATATGTGCGACATGTTGTGTTTGCTGAGTCCGGTCCGGTCCAAAAAATGTGAGCAAAGTGTCGGAGTGGGTTGGTGATGTGTCCGAGTAGGAATGCACTTCTGAGTTCACCTTGATACTAAGGTTACTTCAGATAGAGCAGGAAGGGGTGCTGTGGGTTGCTGGAAGGTGGTATCTTGATGGTTAGAGCGCAGGGCTCATAACCTGTTGAGCGCAGGTTATGGTAAGAGTCAAGATACGTGAATTGACAAAACAGACGCGTCGCGCTACGGACATAGGGTGAGTGGCTGTGCGTACTACCCGCCTGAGGGGCAGTCAGCACAGCCTCTGGGGCAGTCTTGTGGCCTCGCTCCGTCTATACTAACAGCTGGAAGACCATATATGCACACGCCCCCACCGCCTCATCACCCACTCGCTAACGAGACACTCACTGGAACATTTGTACCGCACATTACTGTATCAGCAGACGGACCCGATATCGACGCGTCCTGAGTCCCGACAGCAGTCCTGGTTTCCCGGTACTCGCCAACAATCAGTACTACAGCACAGCTCGACCTGCCCGGCACCGGTGGCCTTCCGGCATCGTCGGGTCCTTCATGTTCCGGAGCCAGAAGTCTGAAGAATATCTTCCGCGATAGGGAAGTTGGCGACATCTAAGAAGCATTCGGGACAATGGATTGCACAGCCTGCTCGGGATTGCCAGCGCATCATCGTATCGTCTTCTGTTCACCCCACAGTCCGCTGGGCCGCTGCACTCTCATAAACTGCCCGCATCCCTCTGGTTCTGGTTCAGGACACCCATACGCTCGCTCCCTGGCCCTCAGTAAACTCCTCGGCCTGCTGCACAATTGTGTTCCGCGTCTCGCCTCTCACCTGCCGAGTGCGCCATTGGAGTTTCCAGCCAGCGCCTAATGACGGGGCCCACCTCCTCACAGAAGGGGCCACTCGCCAGCCTCAGGTCAGCCTTTGAGAGGCTAAAGGTTACGCCAGTGAAGGACAAGGCCGAGGAGATCCTACGGAGGGTGACGGGGATCTACGAGGTATGACTAGGCGCCGTACCCTTTGACGCGTTATGCTAATGCGCCTTCTTCTTAGACTATCCGTGACACACAAGACGATTATCAATACATCACCGATCAACTCGCTCTCCTTGCTACAAGCGTCTTCAAGGGCCTTGTGGGAAACGAGAAGCTTAGTGAGGAGCTCCGGAAGGCGCTGGACGGGCTCAGCCGGTACGTTGTGCTCCAGAATGGTGTCGTGACGTTCTGACATCGCTGTGATCCTTCTGTCCCAGAACCTGCCTCGAAATCCAGGCTGAACTGGACAAGCACATGCAAAAGAAGCCCAATGAGCGGGCTGTGGAGGCACCGGAGCTCATGGAAAGATTGCAGAAGACGCTATCCACGCAATTACAGCATCTTACAGTACGTCAATCAGTTGTGTATCCACATGTTCCCGTGCTGAGGAAGAAATCCAGTTCTTGGGTTTCGTAGATTACATGAGAGTACGTTGAATTCTAGTTGTGTAATGCATTGCCTAACATTCACGCAGTACAGGGCCGTCGGAGCGATTGCCAGGTAAGTCCTTGCTGCCCGAATGCCTTCCATGAAAACTGACAACCTATGCTCTACCAGTCCCGCGGACCTTGGTCGACTCCGGCCTCCTCCTAAACCAGCCATCTTTTACGGCAGGGACGAGCTGGTACAGTCCATCGTGGACTTACTTCTCCATGAGGAGACGTGTCGCATTCCTCTTCTTGGGATGGGCGGCATCGGTAAGACTTCCACGGTCGCTATGGTGCTCCACGACGATCGAGTGAAGGCGAAGTTTGGCGAACACATGTTCTTTCTCAGCTGCGAAGGCATTGTTTCTGCCTCCGGAATTCTCCTGGCCTTGGCCTCGGCATTGGGATTACGGCACGAAAACGGGGTGGAAAAAGCTCTCAGCGACTTCTTCACAAAGCACAAGTATGTTCTGCTCGTCCTGGATAACCTTGAGACGGTGTGGAACGTGGACGACGAAAGTCAGGTAGAGAAGGTTCTTGCGGAGTGCGCCAACATCGGTACCGTTTCGCTTGTGATAACCATGAGGGGCACTCTTCGACCTGGCGGAGTGGACTGGAGCGATACCATTCTCGATTCCCTGGACCCATTACCGCTGGAAGCTGCCCGATTAATGTGGAAGAAGCTTGCAAGGAAGACGGACTCAAGATTGGACGAGCTACTCAAGCTCCTCGATGGGATTCCCCTCGTGATCACGCTGATGGCCTACCATGGCCAAAGGATGACTCCGACTGAGCTTCTGCATCACTATGAGCAGGGGCCAACATCCTTGATGTCCCACGGAAAACCTGGTCGATTGACGAGCTTCGAGTTTTCGATGGAATTGTCATTACACTGTCCCACCATACAAGCCGAACCAAACGCGCGAGCCATATTATCCGCTCTCAGCATCCTTCCCGATGGCATGGCCACGTCGGAAGTTAACGACATGCTGCCTTCCATCCGTGGAAGCATGCCAGGCGTGCGGGCATTGGTAGAAGTTGGGCTGGCCCACACCACTGCCGGACGACTGTCCGCGTTAACTCCAATCCGGGACTTCATCCTCGAAAAATATCCGCCGAGCGAGTGTTCTCTCAAGGAGCTTCGTATTTACCTATGTCGATTGGCGGCCCTCGCAGACGATTTGGAGACAACGGCTTCTGCGATAGCCGTCAACACACTCCGCACGGAATATGGCAATATCACGGCAGTCTTGCTACGGTGTTGGCACGGCGACCTCACTCATGACGCTGCCGAAGCGCTTCTGATAGCGACTGTTCAATCGGCAAGGTTCTCACGTCATGCTGGGTACGGAGACAGCATACCGTTGCTGCGAAGTGCGGAGATCACTTTACACAGACTTGGAGACCGGGAGGGCGCAGCGGACTGCGTCAGAGGTATAGGCGATATCTTGCGTATGCTCAATCGCAATGACGAGGCAATGGAAAAGTTCGAGGATGCGAAGGCGACGTACGAGGCCATCGGGAGCCGGATGGGCGCAGCGGAGTGCACCTGGAGCATGGGCGATATCTTGCGCATGCTCAATCGCAATGACGAGGCAATGGAAAAGTTCGAGGATGCGAAGGCGATTTACGAGGCCATCGGGAACCGGCTCGGCGTAGCGGACTGCATCTGGAGCATGGGCGATATCTTGAACATGCTCGGGCGCAATGGCGAGGCCATGGTGAAGTTCGAGGATGCGAAGGCGACCTACGAGGCCATCGGGAACCGGCTGGGCACCGCACACTGCACCAGGAGCATGGGCGATATCTTGCGCATGCTCAGTCGCAATGACGAGGCCATGGCGAAGCTCGAGGATGCGAAGACGACGTACGAGGCCATCGGGAACCGGCTGGGCGCAGCGAACTGCACCTGGAGCATGGGCGATCTCTTGCGTATGCTCAATCGCAATGACGAGGCAATGGAAAAGTTCGAGGATGCGAAGGCGACGTACGATGCCATCGGGAGCCGGACGGGCGCAGCGAACTGCACCAAGAGCATGGGCGATATCTTGCACATGCTCAATCGCAATGACGAGGCCATGGTGAAGTTCGAGGATGCGAAAGCGACGTACGAGGCCATCGGGAACCGGTTGGGCGCAGCGGACTGCACCTGGAGCATGGGCGATATCCTGCGCATGCTCGATCGCAATGACGAGGCAATGGCGAAGCTCGAGGATGCGAAGACGATTTACGAGGCCATCGGGAACCGGTCGGGCGCAGCGCACTGCGCCAGGAGCATGGGAGATATTCTGCGAATGCTCAGTCGCCATGACGAGGCAGTGGAGAAGCTGGAGGATGCGAAAGCGACGTACGAGGCCATAGGGAGCCGCCTGGGAGCAGCAGAATGTATGAGAAGCTTAGGTGACCTCCAGCGCAGGTTGAATCGATATGATGAGGCCATAGTAAATCTGGAACGGGCAAGGGTGACGTTTGAAGAGATCGGCAGTCGATATGGAGCCGCATGGTGCTTTCGATATCTAGCACTGGCGTTCATCGATCAGGGCAAGAGCACCGAAGCCAAGACAATGGTGGAACACGCTGCAAATCTCTTCAGCGAAATCAACCGGGAAGATGAGGCGAAGAGGTGTCGTGCCCTCTTCGACGAGGTGGATGTTGCAGTTGGACTGCGAGACGGCTTTACCTGCGTGGTGCAGGACTTAAGTTACTTCACGATGAAAGTCGGGATGTAGGCTTCTGGGACAATCTAGGATTTTTATTACGATTATTTTCACTTTCCCAACTGCCATTTCGAAATTAAATGCAAGCGGTCATTGTGACGTGAAGTGATATCAAATTCTGCAAGAGATACAGAGTCGGTCAGAAACGGAAGCTTTGCTTCCGTGCGAGGAATCCAGCCAGTGCGGTTCTCAGGGCCGTCGGCTCCGACGTCCCCGATCCGCGGGCCTGGCGTGCCCCAACTCGCGGGTGCCGGCGATGATCATCCAGCCCAGGCAATCCAGCGCACGATCGTCGACAGAGCATTCCACGAGCGTCGGTCCTACGCCATCTCCACAGCCCTCCCCGTAGCGTTGACATCACATTGTCGACCATCAAACAGAGCACACCCATCAGCCTCGGGGGAGAGGAAGGGAGGATGGTTGGGGGAGCCGGGACAGCCCCGGGCAGCGCTGGGGATCCGCGGCATGAGCGTGTGCGTCTTATTTCCTTCCTCCTGAGATCTCTGGTGGGAAAGAATAGGCGGCATGCGGGGAGATGAGGAGCAGAAGAGCACCATTGCGATCTTAGCGCCGAGGGGAGGGTCGAAAAGCGGCGCGTCGGAGGCGGTGGCGGGCCATCAATGGCTGCTGGAGAACGAGGGAGGACCGCGCTTGCCGAGGCGGGATAGACGGCGGGGGAAGGTCGTCTCTTCTGCTTGGGCGAGGGAGGGAGCGGGTGATCGCCGCCTTCGGAAGGCGGCGTATGAGGCAATGGGCAACGGGTTGGGCGCAGCGTACTGTGGCAGGAGCATGGGCAATGTTTTGCGCAGGATGAACGACTATGCTGGGGCAACAGATAAGTTCCATGAGGCAATGGTGATGTTTGATATCGCCGGGGATCAATGTGGATCGGCCTGGTGCTTACGATATCTGGCACTCATATTCATCGATCAGGGTCAGAACGACGAAGTCGAAACCCTGGTGGAACGGGCGTCACAGATCTTCATCGAAATCAGCATGCCAGACCAGGCGGACTCGTGTCGTGCCCTGTTAAACGAGGCGCACGCCGCCGATGAATCGCCCAAGACCGAGGCGGTGGGCTCAAATGTTGCCAGCAGCGTGACTTTCGCAGAAGCCGCCAGAGAGGGAGCCGAGTGGAGAGCTTGTTGAGAGCGACATCTGGATGATGACACTTTGCGGTGGACGCGGAGACCATGATTGGTTGTGACCGTTGTAATGGATTATAGATCGTGGTGGAGGCAGAGTTATGGATGTTCGTTTCGCAAGATGCCCAGTGCCTCGGGGGCCGGCCCTATTGTTGTCCCCACTGCGCGTCGCGTGATGACGCGTAGAACGCGTCCAAATCTTCCGACCCAGCTCTAGCAAAGTCTTGAGCTCCTTTATCTATGAATCCTTGAGTGCATTTGACCACAACGATAGGTCATTGTCCATATCGTAGTGATCAACCAGGTAGCGCAAGTGGTCCAGAAGGAGTAAACTTGGTAATGTAATGCTCGGGGCGTTAGGGCCCTCGGCTCCGAGGTGCCCAATCCGCGGGCTTGGCGTGCCCCGATCTGCGTTCCCACCCGGACCATCATGCCCAGCCCATCTCGATAGCCTGGAATTGTTACATGCTCACCAGAGAGGATCGTATGACCAGAAGACCTACGTCATCGTTACAGCCGTCTGTGGAGTGTGACGACTGCTCCTTACGCCGCATCATCCGCTTCATCCACCGCCAGACGCCCTCAGAGCTCAGCCGCGTCTGCCGTCCCACCGCTTTGGCGCACAACCGCACTGCACACGACACCTCCTGCGTATCCCCAGGCATGCTGGTCTGCCCGTACCAGCAGCGCCCATCCAGCACCCACGCCGATTCTACCTCCCGCCCATCGTGTATCCCCATACCGGTATCGCCTGTCCTCTAGCGAGCGCATCCCAACGGTGGTGCTGCAGTTGTCGTTCCGGTCAATGGCCGCGGACAGCGGATCCATCTTCGTGCTGTGATAGTGCACTGGGACCAGAGGTGCCACGGGAATGGCGCACATGAGAACCTGTACCAGGTCGTTCAGTACGAGGGCTCGCACACCCGTTCTAGTTCTCTTGCGCACCCGCTCACTCATGGCGCTCTATGACAGGTCATCCACCGCCTTTTGTTGGTCTGACGTGTTATGCAGGGAGGGCGAGGAGTGTGTTCCAAATCCGCAGCCTGGGCGTGTGCGTCGTCCCCCCTTCCTCCAGATGTCTCTGGTGGGAAGGAGCAGAGGGTATGCTCGGAGATGAGGAGCAGAAGAGCACCGTTGCGATCTTAGCGCCGAGGGGAGGGCAGACGATGAGTACCTCGGAGGACATGGACCTAGGTCCTCGGTGGCCGCTGGATAGGGAGGGAGGGCCGCGCTTGCCGAGGCGGGGCAGTCCACAGAGGAAGGTCGTGTTCCTGCTCAGATGGGGGACGGAGCGAGCGGTGGCGCAGGACGGATTGATAGCGGTGCATCAGTCAGTACCTCTACTCCAGCATGCATCCTGTGCGTTCATCCACAATACATCTATTGTCCATGCTTGTTCGGAAGCCTCGGCCCTCGGCTCTCGCAAACCACGGATGTCACGGTACCGCTCGAGCTAGCTGGCACGGCTTGCATTCGAGCACTCTCCGGACAATTGCGTTTCACAGCCTGGACGCATGCTCTCCACGGCAAGCAAGATGTCCCGTACTAAGAATCACCGTGGGATAGCAGTGGGCTGCAATCGCCGCTCCGCCATTGTCAGCCCACGGTTGATCCACCTGCCCAACAGCACGGCGTTGGTGCGTCGCAGCCTCATAACTGCGCGTCCGTCTGCCTCTGGACGCTCAGACTCTGGCGCCGTATCCCCCCAATCGACCGCTCAAAGCCCCTCTTTACAACGCCCATCTTCCCACAACCCACCGCTGGCAGATAAGCCCCTGATGAGCAGTTTGTCCTCAGCTCCCAAGGGGGCACTGGCGGGACTCACCTCAGCCTTTCAGAAGCTGAAAGTTGGAGCGACGTCGGCAGCAGCGCCGGTGAAGGACAAGGCTGAGGAGATCGTGTTGAGGGTGACAGGAATCTACGAGGTATGAACGGGTGCCGTACCCGCATGTGAAGCCCTGTACTGACATCGCACAGACCGTGCGCAATCAAGGGCCCGAATATGAGGACCTCACAAAGCAGCTCATCTTCCTTACGACCCGTGTTCTTGGCGACATCCCTCAACACGCGAGCTTTAGTGAAGAGCTGCGTGATGCACTCGATGCGCTCAAGGAGTACGTTTTGCAATACACCCGCGTGCGCATTATTTGACGGAGCAGCAACACTCTCACTCTAGAACCTGTAGTGAAATCGAGACTGAACTGAAGCCCATTCAAAAGAATGTCATCGAGCGCGCGGCACAAGCAGCGGAAGTCATTGAGCGATTGCAAAAGAAGCTAGACAAGCAGTCACATCATCTCACGGTATGTCGATTACCTTTTCCCTTGTATTTTGCCCTTCTGAATCAGGGATTCCAGCTGGCGGGGACCGTAGACTATATGAGAGTACGCCACACTCACGCTTCTGCTAGTCTGCAGGATCACTATCTGACATCTACATTCTGCAGTTCAGGGGCGCCGGTACCGCTACAATGTGCGTCATTGCCAAACCCAGACGTACTACCTTGACTGACAAGCCTGACAATACCAGGCAAGCCGATCCAGGTCGACTGCGGCCGCCTCCCAAACCCGCCGTTTTCTACGGCAGGGACGGGCTGGTGCAGTCGATGGTGAACATCCTCCTGCAGGATGAAACTTGTCGCATTCCACTCCTTGGCTTGGGCGGCATCGGGAAGACTTCCACGATCGCTACGGTGCTCCACGACGATCAAGTGAAGGCAAAGTTTGGCGAACACATGTTCTTTCTCAGCTGCGAAGGCATTGTTTCTGCCTCTGGAATTCTCCTGGCTTTGGCCTCGGCATTGGGATTGCAGCACGAGAACCGGGTGGAAAAAGCTCTCGGCGACTTCTTTGCAGCGCGCAAGTATGTTCTGCTCGTCTTCGATAACCTTGAAACGGTGTGGAACGCGGACGACGAAAGTCAGGTAGAGAAGGTTCTTGCGGAGTGCGCCAACATCAGTACCGTTTCGCTTGTCATCACCATGAGAGGCACTATTCGACCTGGCGGAGTAGACTGGAGTGACGCCGTCCTTGACCCCCTTGACCCCCTACCTTTGGAAGCTGCCCGGTCAATGTGGATGAAGCTTGCGAGGAAGACGGACTCAAGACTGGACGAGCTACTGAGGCTTCTTGATGGAATTCCCCTCGTAATCACGCTAATGGCATACCATGGCCAAAGGATGACTCCGACCGAGCTCATTCAAGAGTACGATCAGGAACCAGCATCCTTGATGTCCCACGGAAAGCCGGGTCGATTGACGAGCTTCGAATTTTCGATGGAATTGTCATTAAACTGTCCCACGATAGAAGCCGAACCAAACGCGCGAGCCATATTATCCGCTCTCAGCATCCTCCCCGATGGCATGGTAACATCCGCGGTAAAGGACATTCTTCCTTCCCTACATGGAAGCGCGCGAGCCGTGCGGGTATTGGTAGAAGTTGGGCTGGCACATACCACTGCCGAACGAGTCTCCGCGTTAACTCCAGTTCGGGACTTCATCCGCGAAAGATATCCGCCGAACGAGTCTTCTCTCGCTGAGCTTTGTAGTTACTTTACTCGATTGGCCGCTCTCGCAGACGATTTCGTGACAAAGTTTACTACGAGCGTGGCCCGCACACTTCGCTCAGAATATGGGAACATCAATGCGGTCTTGCTACGCTCTTGGCGCGGTAGCCTTACCCTGGATGCAGCTGCAGTGCTCTTGAAAGTCACCATTCAATTATCAAGCTTCTCACGTCAGACTGGGCACGGAGATAGCATACCGTTGCTGCAAAGGGCGGAAATCATCCTAAAGGACATTGGAGACCGTTCCGGCTCAGCGGACTGTACCTGGAGCATGGGCGATGTTCTTCGCCGGCGTAGTCAGTATGACAAGGCAATAGCGATATTTGAGCATGCGGGGGCAACGTACAAGGCCACCGGAAATCGGTCGGGTGGAGCGAACTGCACCTGGAGCATGGGCGATATGCTGCGCGTGCTCGGTCGCTATGACGAGGCAATGGAGAAGCTGGAGGATGCGAAGGCGACATACGAGGCCATCGGGAACCGGTTGGGCGCAGCGCAGTGCACCAGGAGCATGGGCGATATCCTGCGCATGCTCGATCGCTATGATGAGGCAATGGAAGAGCTTGAGGATGCGAAGGCGACGTACGAGGCCATCGGGAACAGGTACGGCGGAGCGCAGTGCACTATGAGCATGGGCGATATCCTGCGCATGCTCGGTCGCTATGACGAGGCAATGGAGAAGCTTGAGGATGCGAAGGCGACGTACGAGGCCATCGGGTACCGGTTGGACGCAGCGAACTGCACCGGGAGCATGGGCGATATCCTCCGCATGCTCAATCGCTATGATGAGGCAATGGAGAAGCTCGCGGATGCAAAGGCGACGTACGAGGCCATCGGGTACCGGTTGGGCGCAGCACACTGCACCTGGAGCATGGGAGATATCCTGCGCATGCACGATCGCTATGACGAGGCAATGCAGAAGTTCGAGGATGCGAAGGCGACGTACGAGGCCATCGGGTACCGGTTGGGCGCAGCGAACTGCACCGGGAGCATGGGCGATATCCTCCGCACGCTCAATCGCTATGATGAGGCAATGGAGAAGCTCGAGGATGCGAAGGCGACGTACGAGGCCATCGGGTACCGGTTGGGCGCAGCACATTGCACCAGGAGCATGGGAGAGATCCTGCGTGTGCTTGATCGGTATGACGAGGCAATGGCGAAGCTCGAGGATGCGAAGGCGACGTACGAGGCCATCGGGTACCGGTTCGGCGCAGCGAACTGCACCGGGAGCATGGGCGAGATCCTGCGCATGCTCAATCGCTATGATGAGGCAATGGAGAAGCTCGAGGATGCAAAGGTGACGTACGAGGCCATGGGGAATCGGCTGGGGGCAGCACACTGCACCAGGAGCATGGGCGACGTCCTGAGTGGTCTCGGGCGCTATACAGAGGCGATGGAGAAGCTTGAGGATTCCAAGACGACGTACGAGGCCATCGGGCACCGGTTGGGCGCAGCACACTGCACCAGGAGCATTGGCGACGCCCTGAGTGGTCTCGGTCGCTATACAGAGGTGATGGAGAAGATAGAGATTGCGAAGGCCACGACTGAGTCGATCGGAAGCCGGGAAGGCATAGCAGAGTGCTCCACCAGCATGGGTGATATCCTCATCCTCCTCAATCGACTTGACGAAGTGCAGGAGCACCTTGAGAATGCGAAAGCGATGTTTGAGGCCATCGGGAGCCGGGACGGATCAGCGAGGGCAACACGCAGCATGGGGAATCTCCTGAGGCTTATGAATCACCACAATCAGGCAATAGAGAGGCTGGAGGAGGCTAGGGTGACGTTTGAGGCGACCGGCTCACGCTCTGGAGCGGCACGGTGCTTCCGCTATCTGGTCATGGTATACATTGATCAGGGCCGGAACTCAGAAGCCGTGAGCATGGTGGGACGCGCTGCGACTCTGTCCCTCGAAATCAAGAGGCCGGACGAGGCGGACTCGTGTCGTGCCCTGTTGAAGGAATTACGTCCCGCCGATGAACCGCGGAAGACCGAGGTGGTGCGCCCAAGTGTTGCGAGCAGCACGACTGTTGCAGACGCCAGAAGAGAAGGAGCTGTGTGGAGGGCCTGTATGTATGAGGATGATAAGAGGTTGGGGTGATGAAATCGACGATTGCTTGTGATTCTGTTAGAATAGCTCATGACGACGGTTGGAATGTACGTTTCCCCCAGTGGAGGGTATGACTTGGCCTCAGTCGGTGGGAGTAAGGAGCCGGCCCTGTTATGTTGGCCCATGCCTGTGACCGCGCCTCACTTACGTCAGTCCCTTCCACTGTCAGGGCCCTCGGCTCCGGACACGCTACTCCGCGGCTGGGCGTTGCCCCACGCCCCAATACTGGACCAGCAAGCTCGACGCATTCGAACCCAAGGCATCTTCCAACGCATTCTGGCCCTTCTGGAGCACAAAGTGCTCACGAGGGAGCATCGTACGAGCACAAGGCATCGCTCATTCGCACAATCCTCTGCGTAGCCTCGCAGCAGCGCACGCGACGACCGCGGCTTACCTCGCATCGTCAGCATCAACGACCATCAGACGCTCACCGCGGCTCCCCACCCACCTCATCTGCGCACACCCGCACTCCGCAGCACACATCCCGCATATATCTCGGTCAACAAATAACACCTCGGTATAGACCAACCCCGCCTCCCGCCCGCACTTGCCGCATATATCATCATCACGATGGCGCCCGTCCTCTCGCCAGCACACGCCTCGTCCTCGTCCCCCAACGTTCCCCAACCGAAGGTGTACCGCCCTCCCCACCGCAGCTCCCTCCCACCCCCAACCCCCGCCTCAGCAACAACCCCCACAGCCAGCACCTCGACCCCAACGCCCACCACTGCCAACCCTTCCAATCCGCCGTCCCAGCGCCCGCTCTCCACCACCCGCCCACAAGCGCCTAAGCTCCAGATGCCCCACTTCCCGGGCCGCAAGCGCGCTTCCGTCCTGACCGCGTATGGGGACTCGTTCGTCGGCCCGCTGGAGCTGCTGGGGGATAAGGCGGTGGTGAAGAAGTACTCGGGGGCGAGCGCTAAGGTGCGCCTATCTCCCTCCTCTACATATATGCGCGCTAACGGGTGTGGGTGGGCAGGGGCTGAACAACCCGAAGAGCGTAAGCCAGACGGGCCAGGAGCTGCTCTTCCACCTCGACCGCTTCCGTCCTCCGAACGGTACGCCCCCTCCCCACTTCCTTCCCTGCTGCAAACCGCTGACTAGACCTCAGTCTTGCTCATCTTCGGGCACGTCGACCTCCAAGTTGTCTACCTCTACAAAGTTTCCGAGTCCGAGCGGCTCGGCACGCCCGCGCCCGATGCGGACGCGTGGGTGCGTACGGTGTACGAAGCGTACGAGGCCTATCTGAAGGAGAAGATCCTCCCGCATGTCGTACTCCGCGCTCCCGCCACCAAGGAGGAGGGAGCGGACGAAGAGCCCGCTCCCGACCCAGATCGCTTCATCTCCCGCCTATACATCTCCTCCGTCACCGCCCCGACCGTGCCGGACGACTTCCTCGACCAGTGCAGCGAGAAGTACAACGAGTCTGCCGCCGCCGCCTGGCAGGAGAAGGGGATCAAGCTCGCCTCTGCGCGCTCGGCGACGGACTTCACCACGCGCCGCCGGATGGTCTACGACTTCAATGCCATGGTGCAGCGGTTCTGCGAGCAGGCGAGCGAGGCGGTCACCTTTGTCGATCTCAACCCGCGCATCACGGATCCCAAGACGGGGGTGGTCCTCCCGCCCTACCTCGTCCCCGATAAGAGCACCATCCACGTCGTGTGGGAAACCACCATCGGTTTCTGGGTCGACGCACTGCGCAGCTCTGGACTATCGGAGTCGGATATCCCCCCGGACTTGGAGGAGAGCTTGAAGAACTACGAGGAGGACAAGCGGGGGCGGATGGAGAGGCGCAGCCCGACGCCCAGGAAACATATGCGCTATGGCAGCGCGAGCGTCGTCACCCCGTCCTCCGCGGCACCCGGCGGCCCACCTACGCCCACCCTTCCCAGCGCAGGGGTCAGCACGGCTACGGGGGCGAGGGACAGCCCTCGCTCTCCCTTCGCAGAGCCGCGATCAAGCCCGTTCGGGGAGCGAAACTTCGGGCTGGGGGAGGGCAAGAGCGGGGGCGCGTTCGCGCATATGCAGCCTAGGGAGCGGCCTGGCGCTGGGTCGGGGCCGGGGCAGGGCGAGAAACGCGCGGTGTACAGGCCACCGCACTCTAGGGCGTCGGGTAGCACTTCCGGCGCGGGGGCGTTCTCCCCCACCTCGGCTGTATCACCCGCCTCCGCCCTCTCCCCCACGCCGAGTTCGGCCCTCTCACCCATCTCAGCTGCCTCCCCCGGCCCCAGCCTGGCCCCAACAACCGGGATGAGAAACGGCAAGGCCCTCCTCTCCCCTCCGCTCACAAAAGGAACCAACGTCGTGCCGCAAGACGATCCGCGCAGGATGGGCAGCTTCGTGCACGGGCATGGGCTGCATCGGAAAAGTACGGGCCCTGCGGGAGCCGCGGCGGTGGGGGCCCTCGATGGGCCCATGGGGAGTATTGGCTCGCGGCCTGCTGGTGGGAAGGCAGCGGAGCGGAAGGACGGGAAGGGAGAAGAGAGTGGCGGGGGAGGGTGGACCGTCGCTGGGGCTGAGAAGGAGGGCAAGGGGCGCAAGGCAGAGGGGCGGGTTGCGAATGGGGAGAGGACGCCGATCGGGAGAGGAGAGGACAGCAGCAAGGCGGCTTGGCGGTGAAGGTCTAGTTACCGATTTTCTCGCATGCTTTAGGACTTGAAGGGATCTTACCAGGGTAATGGAACGATGTTGTACTACACGTCGTGAACCTTGGCTGCAGGCCTGGTGAAGAAGATCAGGGGTCAACATTTGTACGTCTGCGGCTCGTTTCCCAACTCATTTCAGTTATGTAGCACCACCAACTTCCGCTAAGAGCCTAGTGAACTTTAGCTGAACTCCTGATGAGTGACCCCACTAGCGGCGGCATCGTTGGTGCCGACCCCCGGTGCGACCTTTGCGCTATCTGCCCCACCGCCTCGAACAACTCCTAAATTTGTTTTCGGGAAACCAGAATGGAAAGAATCAGTACACAAAATCACGACGAGCACGTACTCCCTGCCAGCATAACACCTAGGAACAGCAGCCGCCCTTCCTACGTCCCTCCCTGACTAAGGGTTGCCCCGCTTCAACGTCTGGGGGCCTACTCCCCCATCCCGCCGCCCGGTCCTTTCCCTTCCAACAGCAGCCCCTTGCCTTTTCCCACTCAGCCCACTCAGCGCGCCTCGCCTCCCTCTCCAGCTTCCTAGCCCTCCAGCGTTCCTCGCAGGCCGCGTGCTTGGCAGTGCACCGCGCGCGCTTCTGAGCGTGATGCAGCTTCATGCGCTCGAATATCCCCGCGAGGATGGTTGGGGTTGCAGCTGTTGCAGGAAGGGGCATGTTGTCCAAAGGAGCATCGGTGAAGGATCTAAGACTTTGAGTCAGGCGTCGTTCAGAGATGGGTATGAGAAGAGTACGCACTTGCCCACACTTTCAACAGGACTCCCAGCCTTCTCCTCCTTCACTGGCTCCGAAGCCAACACAACATCGCCCGACTCGAGGAGGTCCTCGATAGGCGGAAGTACGTGGATTTTGAGCGGCTGGTCGAAGGTGTCTTCGTACGCAGGCGGCTGGGTGCGCTGGGAGGTGCTCCGTGAGAGTTGGACAGGAGCCGAGTCGGCCTTGCTGAGTGTGGCGCTGTTGACGATCATCATTGTGAGGCAGCGGCAGTACTGGTAAGATGTCGAAGTGTATTTGAGCTGCTTCGAGTTCAGTGCAGGAGACGCTTGTTGTTGCGTTGGGCCATCGTGCAACTGCCGGCGATTTATATCCGCTCATCGTCCACAGCCTGAGCGCGTTCCCAGCATGCTCGGCGACGAGCTTACGTGTCCCTCCACACCCGGCGTGCAGAGCAGCGCGGTGCCCAACCCGCCGCCCCGACGCGCAGCAATCCCCCTCCCTCCTGAGGCTGCGCATGCTTCTCCAGTTGAGGCAGCACGAGTCCTGGTCGACGCTGCCTGTCACGGCCCCTGCAGCGGAGGGCGGTGCTCAGTCCATGTTAGGAAATTCAAGGAAAGGGTTGCTCGGTGGGTGTGCCTTGCGCAGTAGCGGAACCGAATGCCGTTCCCCGCGGTTTGGCGTGGAAGGCTGGAAAGGGATAGTGTTCTACGCGGGAGCCTTCTTGCGGGAAAGGAGCTGAGCTGCAAGGCGAGAACAGCGGTCGTCGGCGAGCTCGCCGGTGCAGCGCGCCAAGGCCGAAGCGATTCCGATTTGTGCATGGCTCCAGAAATAAACGCGCCTCGCCTCTGCCAGCAGGAGAATCTGCCTGGTGTGTGTTACTACTGCACAGCAGTGAGCGAGGTAAACAAAGGCTGGGGATCGTCATTCTCACCATGGGATTGGGCATGTGAAACGTCTCATGAGCGAGCTATCTCAGGGAGTCCGTCGCGCGACGGTGCGGAATCTCGTCTTGTCACTTGTGGCAAACCACGTCGCGAACAGTTTCCGTATAGAGAGTGCGTCCCACTGCTCACGGACGCGAGCGTGTGCATAGCCCCGTGCACCGAACAAGGCATCGTCATGATAGAGAGATAGAATCAGTTCTCCGCAGTACCCGCATAGGCGTACGCAGCTCGAGAGCAACGCGTCGGGGGCGTCCTCGCTCCTGCCCATGATGAAAGGCGGTGCCATTGTCATATTATGTAAGCCAGGGTTCGTCGGGACTTTGCTCGGCGCCCCAGCGGGAGCGGCGGATCTTTCCCCGCCTTTCCACGTCATCAGCGCCTCTGGTTCCCACGCCATCGGGGTTGTAGCAAAGTCTGGCACACACATTGCTCTTCTTGCACGTTCGGCCTTTGTATTGATCGTAACCAATGCAGTCAAGATATCTAGTGGGACTTTGTACTCTACAAGCAATGTCACGGCCCCGCCTCACGCTGCACCTTGGCCAGCGCTTTCTCGCAATCAAGCACGTCCGTCATCCTTCCCAAGTCCTCATACATACTCTTTGCACGGACAAATAGCGGTCTTGCTTCATCATACCTCTTCTGCGTCAGCCGAATCCGCCCCAGCATCTCAATGCAGAACGCCTGGCCAGCTTGGTTGCTTGCCACCTCGAACGCCAACCTTGCCTCTTCATAGACAGGGGCAGCCTCTTCCAGGCGCGATTGCGAGCGAAGGATCTCTGCCCAGCTGGCTAGGCATTTCGCCGCACCGAGAGGCTCGTTGATGGCCTGGAAGCCCAGCTTTGCTTCCCCCAGCAGGAACTTTGCGTCCTCAATACGAAGTTGCATGCGCCGAACCTCGCCCAAACACCATACCGACTGCGCTACACCGAGTGGATGACTCATGGCCTTGAACGCTTCCAGCGAGACTTCGAAGAGATGCCCGGCTTCATCATAGCGACCTTGCATGCGCCGGACATTACCCAATGCTTGCATGCATTCCGCTGCGTCAAGCGGAGATCCCATCGTCTTAAAGGTCGCCTCCGCCTGCTCCAACACGGGCCATGCCTCATCATAGCGGCCTTGTAGATACAAGGTGTTTCCCACACCCCGCTGGCATTGAGCTGCGGCAAGGGGCTGGCCCAGATCTTCGAACACCGACTTGGCCTGCTCAAACAGCGGCAACGCTTCCTTGTAGCGTGATTGTATCCGAAGGACTTCGCCCAATCCCCGCATGCATTGGGCGGCACCGCGCCGATGACCGAGATCCTTGAATGCTGACATCGCCCGCTGGAACAGGGGGACCGCTTCTTCATGGTTGGATTGCATGCGCCGAACATCGGCCATCTTGCGCAAACATCGAGCTACACCGAGGGGATCGTGGATCACCTCGAAAGCCATTGTGGCCTCGTTCAGCAGTGCTAAAGCTTCGTCGTAGCGTGATTGTATACGGCTCATGTCGCCCAACCTCCGTGCGCACTCAGCCGCATCACCGAAGCGGCTCAATGCCTCCAATCGACCGCGCGCCTCCTTCAGCAGCGGTGCCGGGTCACTGCACTTGGTGAACAGCGAAAAGTAGGCTGCGTGCCACGTGGCTTGGAGCAGCTCCTCGATTCTTCCTGTGGCAGGTTCCTTCCTCCAAAAGAAGAGTAAAACTGAGTTAATGTTGGCAAACTCAGGACTAAGGTCGTCCACACGGACCACCATCTGGTTCGTGCCCACATGCTGAACTTGGAGACATATCTCCACACAGTACGTGAACAGCTCTCCTGGAGACTGGCTTGTGGGAGGGTTTCCTCCCCGAATAATATCTCGAATGGGCGACAGCACCTTCAAGCGTTCATTGATCTCGAAGGCGAGAGCAACCTGTCTCAAAGTCGAGATGGCCTGGAGCACGTCGCTACTCTGCGAAGGTTGCATTTTCTGCAGTGTATCGGCCGTTGCACCGTCTGGCAGCAGCGACAGTACCCATAAGAGGTCGCGGGTATAAGGGTCTTCAAGCATCAGCTTAGATCCAAGTGATACCTCAATTGATACTTGGAGACATCCGAGCCGTCCTCCAGAGCCGATCTTCATCAACTTCGTAGCAGATGTCTCATAAGAAGCGAGAAGCTGCGTCGGGGTCAAATATCGACCTTGCTTTGCCATCAGTTGAATAGCAAGAGGCAGGCCGTCGAGCTTCGCAAGAAGCACATCCAGCTGGTCGTCTTTCTTCCGCGCTACTTGATTCCAGATCTGCCCAGCAGCATCGAGGGAAAGGGTGTTCAGGACGTCGAGAGAATCCCATACGATGCTCGCCGGCGGTATATCTCCTCGCATGGTGACAAGCAACGACAACCGCGGAAGTCTGGATAGTTCTTCCAGCAGTTGTTCAACATGCTGGCTATCGTCCGAAAACATGGCCGTTTCGAGATTATCCAGCACGAGAAGATACCAGCCTCGAGAGCGAAGATGAGCGAAAAGGGTCACCCGGGTGTTGGAGTCAAGCTTCAATCCTAGGTATGCCGCCATGCCCTGGACAATACTATCTGCAGTTGCGGAACTCTCGCAACTGAAGAAGAGAATGTTTCGACCGTACTTGGCAAGGACGTCGGGGTTGTTAATGGCTGTGATCGCCAACGACGTCTTCCCGATCCCTCCAGTGCCGAGCACCGGAATTCGAGAGGGTCGAGTCTCCAGAAGCAGACGTACAATCGAAGTGACCAGAGCGTCCCTTCCCAAAAACACTGTAGGCTTGGTTGGGATTTCGGGCTCGACGGAGTCTCTGTGGTAGCGCGAGTCAGCAATCAAGGTTGAAAATTCGCTTGGTCCTCACTTAGCAAAGATAAATAGCCCCTCATTTCGATCGGTGACCGTGGCAATGCGGACCTCCTACGAATCATGAATGTGGTGTTGGCCATGGGCTGGCATCAAAGCGCACAAGAAATTTCATTCTGATATCGTTTAGATCATTGATGAACATTTCGATTTGCTCTTGCCTCTCTTCCGACACCTTCTCCCTTTGTGTCACCGGAGCATGTAGAAAATCAGCTATGCTCGTGGCAGTCCTATAGGGATCCTCTAAGTTGCCGATTCCAGGACCACAGTAGGATAACCTACTTCAAAAGGGCTACGGACAGAGCTTGCGCGGTGGCGTCCGTTCCATCCTCTGCCCACGAATAAGATGGAAGACGATTGATGACTTGGTCGGTGATCCATATTAGGCTGGAAGCGAGCTTGGTGCAGTCTCGCTGGCGCTCCTTGATCTCCTGATGATCGGACGCGTCAGGGCGCTTAAAGCACAAGTTGGTGAAAGGCATACCTCCCAAATCCCAAATACTTGCAGCACCGTCTTCTTCAACTTTGAGTCTGGAAGACTAGGGGATGCCGCAGCCTTGTCCTTTAGGCGCTGAACAGCGACATTCAGTCGTTTTATGTTGTCGTCCAGGATGCTTTCGGCGCTCATCACGTCATAAAAAATGCTCAACGGGACTCGGGAGCCGCGCGTGCCTCTCCAACACGGTCGAAGCAGGTTTGCTGCAGTAAGGCGGGAGTTGGGATATGGCAAAGATATACGCGGAAATACAGACAATAGTTAATAAATAGTGACGGGGTATAATGAGGTGGTGGTCGGGTGGTACCAGGGACTCGGACGCGCCGGCGTCTCGGAAAGCCGCTGCTGCCGGTGCCATTGTCAGGTTATGTAAGCCAGGGTTCGTCGGAGCTTTGCTCGGCCTCGGTGCACAGCGGCGGGAGCGAATCGTTCCCCGCGTTCTGGGAGGAGGAGCGGGGACTGTTCAGTTCTGAGGAGAAGCACTAGGGGTGCAATGGAGCCGGGGAACGTCTTTCTGACACTGCGATTGCACGTATGGCGTCCTGGCGAAGTAAGGGTGATATCACAGGGAGTCTATCGGGGGGCGATGCAGAACCCTGCCAATTCGCAGACCACCAGCCTGCGAGTAGCAAGATCGTTTTCCCAACTTTCAGTTATCTAGCCGTAATATCGCGGAGACCAGGACGGTATGACTATGAGGCGCAAAGTCCAGGCGAGAGCGAAGTGCGATGCCCGAGGAGATACGTGCAATGTACGGCGCGTCTGCGATAGGAGAACTCGGGGGCGGCGGAACGCGCAGGATTCCTCGGGAAGTACGTTTCCCCTGCGCCGGGGTGGCGGGCGGCCGTCTGGTAATTATGTGTGTGCTGCCTTGTTGTGCGCGCATAATGTATGAATCATCGTCGAGTCGGAGCCTGGCGGGCGCCTCTCCTATCCGCCCCAGCCCGGACACGGCGGGAGAATGATCACGCGGCGGCAGGGAGCGGGTGTCACACGCAAGCTGCACGCGCACCCTGAGCCAGGGGAGGACGGCCGACCATCCGCGACCTCGGGCACGGTAGGTTATATAGCATGCAGCGCCGGCGGGCGACGATTACCCGGGACGCCTTGCTGGAGACGACGACCGAGACGAGCATCAGCTATCGGCGACTCACAACGAACAGCCTTACCTTCACGACTGCTTAGGACGCTCATTCTTGCATCATCACGCAGTCGACCCTCCACCGGCATGACGAGCGCAGAGACTGAGTTGCCGCCTGCAACGAACGGCACGGCCAACGGCACCAACGGCGTGAACGGCACGGATGGCTCGCACCCCGAGTATGCCAAAGCGGACGACGGTGCGAGTGCTCTGCGCGTCGGCCAGGTACGTCCCTCCTCCACCTCCCCTCCCCTTTCCTTCCACAGCGCACCGCTAACCTTCGGCAGACCGTCACGTTGTACGGCGGCCGCACGGCCCCCTGCAAGCTCCGCATCATCATTGTCGGCTGTGGCCTAGGCGGGCTTGCCGCAGCGTTCGCCCTCCAAAAGGCGGGGCACGAGTGCGTGATCCTCGAGCAGGCGCCGGCGATCGGCGAGGTGGGGGCGGGGATCCAGGTCACGCCGAACGTTTCGCGGGTGCTGTTGAGCTGGGGGTTGGGGCCGCAGTTGGAGAGGACGGCGGTCATCCCGCAGGCTATCGTGTTCAGGAGATGTGAGTCGGGTTGTCGTTCCGCGTGTACTTAGTGCTGACGAGGGCCGCGTCCAGGGGAAACGGGCGAGAGGGTGTGTCTGCTCCATATCTGCCAACGGCCACCATGCTGATATCTTGTTGAGGTCGGCTACACAAAATGGGGCGACCTCATGCTGCGGGACCACGGCGCACCATACTGTCACATCCACGTGCGCGCCTCTCTCCCCGTTCCTCCCCAGCCGTACTCACCCCTCTCTCCAGCGCGCCGACTTCCACCGCATGCTATATGACCTCGCCGTCGGCGCAGGCGTGCAGATCCGGCTCGGCTGCGCCGTAACCGCCATCGACGCGGACAAGCCGAGCGTGACGCTCCGCTCGGGCGAGTCCCTCTCGGGTGACCTGCTCATCGGCGCGGACGGCGTGAAGAGCATGATCCGGCAAGTGATCGTCGGTGGGCCCGACGCGCCCGTGGCCACCGGCGACGCCGCGTACCGAGCGACGATCCCGACCTCGCTCATGCTGCGGGAGGACGACCTGCGCGGGTTCGTCGAGAACCCGGAGATGACGGCGTGGATGGGCCCCGGGCGGCATATAATGGGGTACTGTATCCGGGGCGGGAAGGAGTACAATGTCGTGCTACTGCATCCGGATGACGGGAGTGTGGAGAGCTGGACGGCGGAGGGGAGCGCGGATAAGATGCGTGCGGACTTCGAGGGATGGGAGCCGAGGTGCGTGCTTGTTGCCTGCTGCCACGGGCAGGCCGGGAGGTATGATGCTGATGGAGCGGGTAGGATCCAGAAGATGCTAGGGCTAGTGCCCAGCACGCTCAAGTGGAAACTTATGGACCGCGGGCCGCTCGAGACGTGGATCCATAAGAGCGGAAAGGTGGTGCTCCTGGGCGACTCGTGTCATCCTATGCTGGTGCGCACATCCTGTGGGCTGCTCGTACCGCACAGGCACTAACGCACGCGTTTAGCCCTACCGCGCTCAAGGCGCCGCCATGGCTGTGGAGGACGCGGCAGTGCTCGGCAGCCTCCTGTCGCACATCTCCTCCCCCGCGCAGATCCCCTTCTTCCTCCGCGCCTACCAAGACCTGCGCCACGCCCGGTGCACGGACACGCAAGCGCAAGCACGGCTGAACCAGCTCATCTTCCACCTTCCCGACGGGCCCGAGCAGCAGGCGCGGGACGAGGACATGCGGCGGGCGATGGAGGCTGAGCTGGGCGGGCAGGCGCTCGAGGCGGAGGGAAACCAGAATCAGTGGGCGGACAAGAAGAAGAGCAAGAAGCAGTTTGGGTATGATGCGGAGGCGGAGGCGGAGAGCTGGTGGAGGGAAGTTGGGGAGAAGGAGCTTCGGGAGCGGGAGGCTACGCCGGCAGAGGAAGCGACGAAGGTGTGAGGATTTACTGAGGCAAAGAACATAATGTACACTAGCTCTATGAGGCAATGTGCAGTATCCCGACAACGGAAAGGAATGAGACAGCTGAGGTACGAGTACATCAGAGCGGATCTGGGTGACGAGACGAATTCGTCGGTGTGGGGTTGTGCGCTTAGACCAGGGCGGGAAGTTAGCGCCGCCTGCGGACATCTCTGACCTGAGTGTGTAGGTCATGAACTGGAGATCAAAACAGGATCGGTATTGTACGCAGCAGATTGAGGAGCAAATGCGACGGTTTGGCTTGTCTTCAATGCGGGAGCGCGGACCTTGAGCTGGCACTCCTCTACGGCGTCCATAGCCTTGCTTTGGAACAGGTGCCCGAGGCAGAATACCGCTATGCCGAGGCCATTCCCCCTCTAAAGCAGGCAGAGAAGATGTTCAAAGCTCAGTCGAAACCAAACGATGTTTTGTATGGTCGTGATGCGCTGGAAAGGATCAGATATATTGAGAAACGAGGTACGAAGCTGCGGTCACATTTCACAGTGCGCGAAATTAATCTGTACGAAATACACCTGAGTCAACTGCGATCCTCCTTAGCATCGGACATTGTGCTATCTTCATCTTCCTATTCTTGTGTCGGTAGTACTGCGTCAATGATATTCAAACTGCGATCAAACGATTAGCAGCCTTGATCGCATCTCTCTCGCCTTGACTCATCCCCTCTCTTTCCACGAACGGCTCCAATCCCAGCGCCTGCCGTCCTTCAGCGCTCAGCAGCGTCGCGGGCCCACCACGACCCTTGAAGTCCGCCTCCCCATTCCCAGGCGCGCTCTCGAAGTCAGGCGGCTTCGTGCCTTTCGCGAAGCACTCGCGCTGCTTGACGAGGTAGGCGGCGTTGGAAACTGTGAGTGGGAGAGCGCCGATGTAGATGACTGAGGAGTCGTTAGCGCCGACATGATCCTCTTCCACAGCGTGTGGGACATCTGCACGCGTGTATCAGCCGGAGGCTCAGAGAACGTAGGGCGAGCAGACGCACCATTATGCCAGAAGACCATATCACCCGGCTCCACCTTCGGCACACACGTCATCAGCTCGCCCGGCCGCAGATTCGGATGCGCGTCCTCCTCGACCCTGATGCTCAGCCCGGGGTACAAGCCAGGGAAGTGCGCCGAGTTGGGGACGAACTCCCAGCTCTTGGCGTCGAAGGGATCGAGCTCTGGTGACCGCAGGCGGAAGAAGGGGCGGAGCAAGATGTATGCGTTCGACAGCTGCACGCGGGGGTAGACCTTGAGCGTGCCTTCGCCTGGACCGGTGGAGGACAGCGACAGCCAGCCCTGCCAGGCGGCGAAGCAGCTTCCCTGAAGGGGCACGTCAGTAGGTGGACGAACCGCCAGCAGGCATGGCTGCATGCGCACCACTGTCTGCGGGGCGATGTCCCAATCTCCTTCCGCGCTCTTCGCCCTGACCCGGCGCTCGGTATCGAACGCGTCGTTCTCCCTCCACCGGCCCTTGAAGATCATCTCGTAACACGCTCTCATGCGTGCATCGCTCCATCTACCGATGCTTGGTCCGTCAATGTGAGGCGGATGACGCGTCCACTTCCCGCGCTGTGGGAGGCGGATGCGGAATCGGTCGGCCCAGGTGATGGGTGTGCTGTTGCTGACGAGCCAAGGAGAACCGGGAGGCGGCGGCGTCCAGAGGGTGTTCACGAGGGAAATGGCGCGCAAGACCGACGGGTGGGAACGCGCTTCCACCTGCGGAGGTGACCAGCTACCATCAGAGATAAGCATCCATGGCATACACGTGCAATAGCTGGACGCACTAGATCTGGAAGAACTGTTTGTCCTCGTCCGGATGCCCAACGCACTGGGGGTTCTTGTCGACGTAATCCTTCAACCCTTGCTTCCACGCCAATGCTTGTTCGTCGGGAACGATGTTGCGCACGACGACGCTGCCGACCTTGCGAATCTCGGCTTTCTGCGCATCGGTGAGGTTGGGCAGGTCGAAGAACTCGACTTGTGGGATGATCTGTGCCATCATCAGCGATCGATCGCGGTTGTCAGGTTGGTCGAGAGCGCACCTCAGACCCCTTTTCCTTCACCTCCTCATACAACCCCTTAAGCTCCTCGATGATTTCGGCCCAACTGGCGATAACCGCCGGCTCGTCCCCCGGCGCGACAATGCCGCGCTTCATAGTCGCGTAGGACTCGTCGAAGTTGGGTGCATCGGCCTGTGCGAGACGCTCGGCGCGCGTGGTAGGCTGAGGAGGCGGTGGTCCGTTCATCTTCGCTCGAGTTGCGGTAGAGATGTTCGATAATCGGGCCTGTGCGACATGACCGCGCGAGACGATGTTATATGCATGCACCCGTCGTATCGTGCCTCCACTCGGCGTGTCTACCGAGAAGCTCAAGGGAACGACGGCGAGATCGTCCTTGAACGGGGCCGATTGAACGATGCATTTATGCGAAGCATCCCCGCAGGTCACGTCCGTGCTTCATATTGGGAAGGGCTGCATCGAGGTCTGTGGAGTCGGAGGGGGTGTGCGGAACCAGGATCGGGCATTCGGACCGACGAGGCCCGCGCTGGATGCGCCGTGCGCGCAACTCCCAGCATCCGCGGGCTTCGCCAGATCACGCGGGAGCGTATGGGCCTAGTACCAGTCATATCAGTTGTGGTGAACATAGAACCCGGCGACCACGGTCTGAACGATCTTTTGGGCGGCATTTTCCATTCCCGCCGCTTTCATCTGTTTCCGACCAATCATATGCTTCCGGGAGTAAGTACTAGATCAAGTTAGCACACAGAGCGGTGTACCGTAGTCTGAGCTAGACAAACTCGCGGTCATCTTTGCCCATCTTTGGATAAGCGACAGCGTTCACGACCGCGGGGCGACAGCGAGTTGTTGACCAATCCGGAAGGATGCGAAGTCTGCTGCGCTATATTCAGGCCCGCTAATCCCGGCGCGCTTGCGGTGTTCGAGGTCTCGCATGGCTTCGACGCTCCTTTGGAACTTCTGCACACCTCGCGCCTAATCTTGGTCGAGTATAAGATAACGCTGCGCGTCTTTTTCTCTGATGTCGCGACTTTCGTCTTGTCAAGGACCCGGTTGAGCCTTCCCGCTCGTCTTCACCTTGATCTTCCCCTACTCGCCATTTATGAATCCTCCAACCTCTACGTCCTCGAGCGCGGAGCCGAGCGCGTCAAGGGCTAGCCTCGGCTTGATGCTTGAGAAAGTCAAGAAGGCAGCAACGTCCAAAATGACTCTCGCGCTAGAAACTGCACTAGAGCTTGGCATGAAGGCAACTAGAATCTACGATGTACGCTGTTGACCATTCTTCGCCCTTTCAAGGGAGCTTACCTGTTCTTTTAGACGGTCCAGGAGAAGCGGGAAGATCACCAGAAACTCCTCGACAATCTGATGTTCGTGACGAGCCGCGTCCTGGGCAATGTTCTTCCAGTCAGTGATCATCTGAGTGAAGAAATGAGCAAGGTCATGACGGAGCTGAAGATGTATGACGCTTGTCACTGCTCATCCGTCGAAGACATCGCTAAACTCAAGCACAGCGTCGTGAAGGACGCGGAAGCTGCAGTGAAACGCAATGGCTCCTACGGGGCTGCAAGCCTGGCCACAACGGCTTCCCAGTCGATTGAGCGTTTGAACAAGATGCTGGAACATGGCACCCTTCAACTTACGGTGAGAAGCGACTTCAAATAACACTGTTTTACAGCTCTGAGCCAGCACCTTAGGCAATTCGGACAATGGCTCTCAGCGAAGAACTGGCGGATATGAAGCTCAAGGTACGGTCTTCCCTGTGTTACAGAACCCGTGCGTTGCTCATCTGTACTGCACCTTCTTTAGGTCGCCGGTAGCGACAGTGTGCTAGTGTACGCCTATCGATCCTCACCGAGTGCGCGCTTTCATTTAAACTTGGCGTAGCCCAGCAGACCTTCCTCTGGTTGAGAAACCACCACACCCCCCCATTTTCTTCGGAAGAGACGAGCTCATAAGGACCATCGTCTCAGCCCTTCTCACGCACGAGTCTTGTCATATTCCTCTTCTCGGCACAGGAGGAATCGGCAAGACCACCATTGCCGCGGCCGTCATCAACACCGTTGCTGTCCACCAGAAATATGGAGAAAACATCTATTATGTGCGCTGCGAATGCCTTCTCTCTCAAGAGGGCATTCAGCTTGCATTGGCCGCGGCGTTGGGCGTAAACCGTGAGCACGGTACTCGAGCTAAGTTGATGGCGGCCTTAGCATCTCGCTCTTTTGTTCTGTTGATCTTGGATGGTATCGAAGCAGCTTGGCTTTCCGAGGACCGTACAGGAGTCGAGCAGTTTCTATCCGCCTTGGCAGGAGTACGAGGCTTGTCACTTATCATCACCATGCGCGGAGCGCTTCGGCCCGATGGCGTGGACTGGATACCAGGATTCGAGCCTGTGCCGCCATTGTCCCTTGATGCTTCTCGCGCTATTTGGATGCAGATCTCCGGGCATACGGATGAAAGGCTAGCTGACTTGCTCCGTGGCTTGGATGGGCTGCCCTTGGCCATCAACCTCATGGCCCATCGTGGGCAGAACATGAGCCCAACCCTTCTGGTCGACACATACACACGCATCAAAACCTCGCTGCTTACACGAGGACAGCCAACTCGTTTAACTAGCCTACAGTTCTCCATAGAGCTGTCCCTCAATTCACCCAGCATGAAGTCCGCGCCGAATGCACTGAGGCTTCTGTCCTTGATGTGCCTGCTCCCGGACGGCATAGCGATGGCCAAGTTAGACCACATGTTGCCTTCGATGCAGTGTGCGACGGAAGCGGCGCTGGTGTTGATCGAGGCCGCATTGGTGCTATCGGAAGCTGAACATCTTAGGGTGCTGTCTCCCATTCGTGACTTCGTTTTAGAGAAATATCCGCCCGGGGAGCCCGAGCTCACGGACTTACGGAATGCCATAATGGAGATTACATGGAACTCAGATCGGATTGGAACAAGCAGATCCAAGGAAGCGATAGCTTTGCTGTCGGCGCAATTCGGAAACATCCACACTGTCATACTCCACTTTTGGAAGACGATTCCAGACACCAGTCAAATCAATGTTCTCCATCGAGCAACCGATCGACTTGTTTGGTTCTCTCACGCGGCGAGCTACGGTGACTGCGTCGAGCTTCTGGAAGCCGCCGCGGTGGCTTTCGAGAATCACGACATGCCACTTGGTGCGGCACAATGCATTCAGAGCTTGGGAAACGCACTACTATCTATGGATCGTTGCAGCGAAGCGGCCGGCCATCTCGAAAATGCTGAAAGGGCATTCAAAGCACAAGGAAACATCCGTCTGGGGGCCCGTTGTACGTACAGTCTAGCCTTGCTGCTGCGGAAAGAAGCCCGCTACAAGAACTCCCTGGAAAAGTTACAATATGCCCGAACGAAGTTCGAGTTGGTCCACGATCGAGCGGGCCAGGCACAGTGTATTCAGACAGCTGGAGAAGTACTCCAGTGTCTACATCAACATGCGGCGGCCATCGAAAAACTCGACGAGGCAAAAGCGTGCTTCGAAATTCTTGGCGACATGCTCAGTGTAGCGCAATGCGCACAAAGCATCGGCAACTCACTGAGGCTTCTAAGTGAGCCGGAGAAGGCCACAGCTAAGTTTGGCCAGGCCCGGGATGCTTTAGAAGCAGCCGAGGAGCGAATTGGAAATCCTCAATACAGCAAGACAAAGGGCAATGTGCTAGCTTCATTAAGACAGTACACGAAAGCCCTGACAAAGCTGGACGAAGCCAAAGGCGTGTTTGAATCTATTGGAGATATACTGGGCTCAGCACAGTGCTCTCAGAGCATCAGTCTTATACATGCCACACAATTCCATTTTAGCGAAGCAAGGGAGCAGATGAGGATTGCTGGGGCATTGTATAAGGATATCGGCAATCGGGCTGGTGAGGCAGAGTGCATGCAGAGCTACAGTGAGCAACTTCTCATGACTCGCAATTATACCGAGGCCCTCGACACATGCCAATCGGCGGCTCAGTATTTTACAGCCCTAGGAGAACGGAACCGAAGCGCTCAATGCAGATGGATGGCCGGAGATATTTTGTGCCGGCTGCACCACTTTGAGCCCGCTCTCAATAACTTTAAAGCTGCCCAAGAGATGTTCCAAGAGCTGGACAACACGAAGGACCTTGCACGCTGTATACACAGCACGGCGAATGTGATGTGGTGTCTGTCGCGTCCTCGGGAAGCTGTGGAACGATTGGGCATGGCAAAGGCGATGTTTGAAAGCTTGCAAGATCCTTTCGGGGTGGCACTGTGTCACCAAAGCGAGTTTGCACATTTGCTGCGCGAGAACGACTTCAAGTCCGCTTCCCGTGCTTTCGAGATGCTGAAGAAAAACTTCAAGGCAGTTGGCAAGGACCATGAACTGGCAAAATGCTGGCAGCTAATGGGCGAAGCACTCCTTCGAAATCAGCTTTTCGGTCGTGCTCTTGGACAACTCGAGGAAGCCCGCAAAGCATTTGAAGTTGAAGAACACGCGCCAGGGATTGCTCAATGTATGCACAGCATTGGAATGGCGGCCATCCCACAGAGGCGTCTGGAGTGCGCGGCGAGTAACTTCGTGTACGCCGGCAGCGTCTTCCGACAAATCGGAGATAAAAGCGGAGAGGAGTCGT
The DNA here is from genome assembly GCA_001632435.1 of Calocera cornea HHB12733. Taxonomy (NCBI): domain Eukaryota; kingdom Fungi; phylum Basidiomycota; class Dacrymycetes; order Dacrymycetales; family Dacrymycetaceae; genus Calocera; species Calocera cornea. Next base: position 29,061 of record KV424127.1, read on the forward strand.
GTGCAATGTTCTGCGAAGTTCTCGACCTCATCAAGGCTGCACCGAGGAGGTTGGAATGTGAGGCAGAACAAAAAATAAGGGGCTACATCCTTTGGCACACGGAGAGACACCTTTACGCTGAAGCCGATGCATGCCGTGCGGTAGCGGCGGCCCTCGAGAAACTGAAGCTGGAGGCGACACCAAGTGGTTCGAGGACGGTTGCGCAGTTGGATGAGCTACAAGCTCGCCCAATCAGGGCGAAGACAGGATGGAGATGGAAAATTGGGAGCCTGCGAAAGAAGCAGGGTGATGCTGGCGGCCGCGGATCCAGGTGATCAGCTGAAGCGCATTGGGGACCGCAGGGAGTGGCCGTGGGACACGAGTCCGTGATGGGTGTACGTGAAATGCGCCCCCATGCACCCGTCAAAGGCCCAATTCATGGGACGACAGATCTGGAAGTAGCTTGAAACAAGCAGTTTCTGCGTAAATAGATGTCTCAAGTTCACGTAGCAAGAAAGGGCCGAGCATCGTCCTTCGCGCATGCTGCTGCGGCATTTGAATAGGGGCAGTGCTGTAGAGATGACTAAGCCTGCTCCCGATGCGAGACGCGGTGGTGATCCGCACCTGCCCGGAGACTACCAGCATCGTGAGTGGGCACATCGGCGACGTGCATACATCTCATTCGGCGCGCCCTCCTCTGCTCCTTGTACAAGTCTGGATAGAAGATAACAGGATGGGTGACATCTCGCTGCCCACTCCCATCCCGGCGCCTGCATGGCCAAACCGCTTCCAGCACGTCGACACTCTGCTGGACGCTCCCGGACCGTCGACCGACCCCGAGTTTGTGGGCGGCGATGCGGTCAAGGACTTCCTGCGTAATCACTGCAAAATTCTCGTCATCGGTGCAGGCGGGCTGGGATGCGAGATCCTCGCGAACCTGGCGCTGATGGGGTTTGCGGACATACACGTCATCGACATGGATACCATCGATATCAGCAATCTCAACCGACAGTTCCTCTTCCGGTACGCTAGGTCTTTCTCATTTCTGAGATATCGATGCTTATGTCGTGTATGTAGACCGAAGGACGTCGGCAAGCCGAAAGCCATCGTCGCCGCCGAGTTCGTCATGTCACGCGTCCCCGGCACCAAGGTCACCCCATACTTCGGCAAGATCCAGGACAAGGACGAGTCATACTACATGCAGTTCAACCTCGTCATTTGCGGACTGGACAGCGTCGAGGCGAGGCGCTGGATGAACGCGACGCTGGTGGGGATGGTAGACGAAGACAACCCGGAGAGCATCAAGCCGATGATCGATGGCGGGACGGAGGGCTTCAAGGGCCAGGCGAGGGTCATCATCCCGACCATGTCGAGCTGCTACGAGTGCTCCCTGGACATGCTCAACAAGCAGACTGTCTTCCCCATCTGTACCATTGCGAACACGCCGAGGTTGCCGGAGCATTGTATTGAGTGGGCGAGTGTGCTGGAGTGGCCGCGTGTCTTCCCTGGTGTGTATCGCTGATCTCTATGCCTCAAGTATTATGACTGATAAGCATGACAGACAAGAAGATGGACACAGACGACCCGGATCACATCCAGTGGCTCTACGAGCGCGCGTCTGCCCGCGCACAAGAGTTCAAGATCGAAGGCGTGACGTGGTCGCTCACGCAAGGCGTCGTCAAGAATATCATCCCTGCGATCGCGAGTACGAACGCTATCATCGCCGCGAGCTGCTGCACTGAGGCGTTCAAGATCGCAACATCGTGTGCACCGTCGCTGAACAACTACTTCATGTTGATCGGCACGGATGGCATCTACTCATACACGTTCCAGCATGAGCAGAGGAAGGAGTGCCCCGTGTGCGGAGGAGCGACGATCGACATTCCGGTCAAGAAGGACTGGACGCTGGAGCGGTTCATCGAGGCCCTGGCGGAGAGGCAGGATATGTGCGCCTCACTATCTTCTTCACTGGTATATCTGCTGAGTATGCAACAGCCAAGCTAAGAAGCCGAGTATCTCCGTTGGGACGCGGCAGCTGTACATGCAGGCACCCAAGCAGCTCGAGGCGAAGACGCGCCCGAACCTCGAGAAGAAGCTGAGCGAGCTCGTGGAGGACAAGGACGAGCTGATCGTCACTGCCAGCTCGCTCCCGTTCAACCTCACGCTGAAGGTGCAGTTCAAGGGCTAGCTGCGACGAGCGCGGAAGGTAGATATAGAAGGGTTGGCCGGCATATGTATGGATAGAGCAATAATACCACATGTACTCTCACTCGACTCAGGGTATGGTGCTACGTGGTTATAGGTGCCCACGGCGCGGGTGATAGGCTGTCGATGAGCGACGAGCCGTTCACGATGGACGTGGTGCAGATGAGGTATTTCCGGCCTATGCTCGTCGTCAGTCACGCAGTCATAGTGGGACGAGAGCAGGCGCACCCCTTGTTTGCCGGCTCATCCACCGCAGAGCGGCAATCTCCGTGTACGTGCATCCCCCGAGGAAGAACACGACCGTGGTAGTCGAGTGCCCTTTGGGCAGCACTATCCGCCCATCAGCTCCCGCCGACAGCCGGTGTCGAGCAGACTCACGATCGACCTTTCCCGTGCCGTCCCCCTCGGGCCTCTGCACCTCATCGAACGTCTCGCCCGGCACGCTCCTCACGATCTCGTCGAACCCCTTCCAGCCCATGATCGGGTGTGCGCGCGGGACGACTTTCAGAGTGCCTTCCTTCTGCGCTTCCCCACCGCCGCTGCCCCCGCCCACGGCCTTCTCCCCCATCTCCGCCGCGACCACCGCGGGCTTCATGGTCACGCACTGGACGAGGCGGATGGAGAGAGGCGCGTAGCCCGAGTAGACGTAGGCGATGTCCGTCGGCGCCTGCTCGGACACGTCGTCCACGAGCAGGCGGAGGTGTTTGCGCAGGGACGGCAGGGGGAGGTGCGGCGCGGGTGCGGGCGCTTTGAGCAGGAGGTTGAGCGAGGAGAGGTGCAGGAGGAGGGTGAGGTACTGGTAGCCGTACGTCTGCAGGATCTCCCGCTTCGTGTTCTCCAGCTGCTTCGGCTTTATGCCGCCGACGGTGATGCTGTACAGGCAGAGCAGGCGGAGGACGACGTGCAAGGGCGCTTCCCGGTTGATCAGGTCCTCGATCGTGCTGAACTGCGCGTTGACGTCGTAGCCAGCGATCAGGTCTGCATCCCATCAGCACGCGCTAGAAGATGAGCAGCAGACCACGCACTCTGCTGCACCTCCAGAGACTTGTTGAACACCTCCGTCTGGGTCATCGGCACGATCTGCTCCGACAGCCCCGTGTCTACCAATGCTTCAGCACCTCATGCCAGCACCGCACCGCACGGCAGCGGACTCACGCAACCTCAACGCCAAATGCTCTGACTGCAGCCCCCCGAGCTTGCCCACAAAGTCCCGGAGCTGCTCGACCGTCTGGGCCCTGTGCCGCCCCTCGTAGTCCTCATTGAGCCGCTTCGCGAGGCGGTTCAGGTGCGCGCCGACGACGGAGAAGTTCTCGTCCCGCAGGTCGGTGAAGACTGCGTCGGACGAGGCTTGGAGGAGGTGCTTTTTCTTCTTTGGTTGGGCGGAGGAGGGGCCGAGCGCGGGCGTGGGGCCGGGCGCGGGCAGGGAGGGCGCACCGGACATCTGCTGCGGGGCGGTGGACAAGAGCGACGCGTCCACTTCGACGTACGCTGCTCTGCCGTCAGCACCCGCAAGGGCCAGCAAGGAGAGCGCAGAGGCGCACAGTTCTTGATCCCCACGAGCTCGTCAATCAAGCCCTGGTACGTCAGCTGCGTGCACAGCGGGGTGATCATATCCACCGCGCGGTCCACGACGACCAGTGCATCCAGTACCGTGCTGGGCAAGGACAGCGCAGGCGAGGTCGGGTCGTCGGCGAGTCCCGCTTGCCGCATGCGCAGGAGCAGGTCGGCAAGCCGCTTCGCCGCGTCGCCTTTGCCTATTATGCGCGGGAAGAGGCCGAAGGCTTGCTGCACCGTCATGAGCGCTTGCGCGGAGTAGTATATCGCCGTGTTGTCGCCGTCCTACCACACCCGAAACACCTCAGCCTGGCTCTCCGCATTCCGGCAGCGGCGGCGAAACAGGCGCACAAGGAACACCTCCCGATACGTATTCTCCATCTCCAGGCTCAGCACGTCCTCCTCGAGCGGGATGAACTCGAGCTTGAGCTGCCCGAGCGTGATGTCCCCAAAGACGCCCTCTTCCTCCAGGATGCGGTCGCAGAGGATCGTGCGCCGCGGGACGAGCAGGAGCGTGTAGCTGTGCCGCTCGGAGGAGGCCGTGTGGAGCTTGATCTGCTCTGTGAGGGGTTTAGGCTGGGTGAGGAAGGGAAGGGAGCGGGGGGAAGGGGACGAACGAGCGATGATCTTCATCCACCGGATCTGGGGTCTGCACAGGTAGACGATGTTCTGCGACTGGGAGGACAGTGCGCCCGCCTCGAGCCAGAACATCTTGTCGACGCCATGTTGCTACAATGGGCGTATGCCTTTCAGCTGCTGCTTGCTGAATGGGAGGGGGGAAGGGACACACCTTGAGCAACGACACTTCTGTGACCAACCCCAGAGGCCCCGCGAGCGTCGGGTCGAGCACAAGCGTCTTCCCGCCCGGCACCTACACGCCATATCAGTCCCCCCATCGCAACCAGGCTACAAGAGACGGACGGCATTAAGGGCCTCGACCAAGCCGGTCTTTGCGAGCTGCTTGAGCACGCCGACGTCCACGCCCGGGTCTGAGGAGTCGGCTGCTGGCTGTTGGGCTGAGGGGAGGCGGGCGGGGCGGAGGGGGGGAACGGAGGGGCCCGCTTGGGGAGGCGGGCGCGGGAGGGCGGCGGTGGCCATGTGTGTCAGTTGGAGGTCGCCGAGGGGGTATGGAGGTACGGGAGGGCGGTAGGGGATGCACCGGGCTGGGCTCAGGCTGGGCGGGGACGCGCCGAGGGAAGCAGCGAGCGTGGCGGTGCTGTGAAGCGGCTTCCTTCCTCGTGTCCCGCGCGCGTCGTGCACATTGGCTCCTGACCACCCACCCCCCCCCCTCCCCCTCCCGCTGCCACCGCATCCCTCTCGCTCCAGCACTGACCCCCGGCCGTATACGGAGCAGAGAAAGTAGGGCTACGATGGCGCAGATGCAGATGCAGCAGCTGATGGGCAGGACGGCCGCAGTGGACGATATATCCACAGGCAGCGAGTCCGACTATGCAAAGTGCGCACTCGCCCCTGTCCATTCCACACCCGACCCCATCCTGACATTCCTCGCAGCTCGGTGTGCTGCTAAATAAGGGTAGGATATATGCGCGGCGCTGAGAGAACTGTGTATAGTGGATATCATGGTTCCTCTCCACAAAGGGGAACGAGTACTTCTGCGAGGTCGAGGAGGACTACATCCTCGACCGCTTCAACCTCACCGGGCTCAACGCAGAGGTGCAGAACTACGCCCAAGCGCTGGATCTGATCAACGACAACCTCGGCGGTGCGCTCCTCTTCATTCTCTGATGCGCATGTCAGGGCGGGGCTGACGATGTGGTGTGGGGGCCGTGCGTAGACGACGACATTGAGGATGAGATGCGGGCGACGATCGAGGTCAACGCGCGCTTCCTGTACGGGCTCATCCACGCGCGGTGGATCGTCACCTCTCGCGGACTAGCCAAGATGGTGCGCCTCTCTCCCTCCCCTCCCCTCACCCTCACCCCGCTAACACCCCCTCCCACCCGCCCAGCTGGAGAAGTACAAAAAAGCCGACTTCGGGCGCTGCCCACGCGTCTTCTGCTACTCCCAGCCGCTCCTGCCCGTCGGCCTCACCGACGTGCCGTACGAGAAGGCCGTCAAGCTCTACTGCCCGCGGTGCGAGGACATCTACACGCCCAAGTCCTCGCGCCACGGCTCGATCGACGGCGCCTACTTCGGCACCACCTTCCCGCACATGCTCTTCATGGTCTACCCGCACATGGTCCCCCCCAAGAGTGCGCCGAGCGCCGGGCCACAGGTCCCCGGGTCGCAGAGCGCGAGCAGGGAGGGCGCGGTCGGCCCCGCGGGCGTGGGCACCGTCAGCACCGCCGCGGCGGCGATGAAGGCGGAGCGGTACAAGCCCAAGATATTCGGCTTCGGAGTGCATGAGACGGCCAGGTGGCAGAGATGGCAGGAGGCGATGCGGGACAAGTGCGTTCATTATGGCCCTATTGAACTTCGGTGATATGGACTGACTATTGGATAGGCAGGTGGGCAGGCTGGAGGCGTACGAGCGGGACGAGGAGGGGAGGCGCCAGCGGGAGGTTGCGAGGACGCGATGATTGTCGTGACGCATTACGCTTTCTCTCATGCAATTCCATTTTCATTCCTTACGGAACGAACGCTGCGCTTACTACACGCCCGGAGATAGCAAGAGGACGACCAAAGCGAAGCTCTGTTCAGTAGCGTGAAGCGCACTCAATGGAGACACAATACTGACCCACGGGCCTGGGTCTTCTGCCGGAATATTTCAAGATGCAGTACGGCGTTCTATGTTTCTTCACAGGCCAATATTTACACGACCGAAATTTGAACTTCAACAGTGGGTCGTCGCGCCGTACTCCACCATCCGACTACTCTTGTCCCTGACGCTTGTCATTCTCCTTCTCAGCTTCACTTGACTGATTACCCTCGCGAAGACTGGCTAATTCTGCCCGACAGTCCTCTACCTGTGCTGTTGCTCCCAGCTCCTCAACCATCTCTATCGCACTAGTCAACATCACCTCCGCGTCTTCACGGCGACTTTGGGCCACCATAATGTCAGTAAGAACATCGTACACCATCCCCACGCCGTATCGATTGTGTGTGCCTTGAAAGATCCTCTTTGCTTCTTCAAGGTGGTGGACAGCTTGCTCGTGTTGACCTTTGCGGAAGGAAATACCCCCCATGTACTAGAGGCATTCTCCTAGCCCGTTCAAACTGCCGATGGCTTCATACATAGACTTGGCTTCCAGCAGCTTCTCCGACGTGTCTTCAAAGTGTTTCATTGAGATCAGTACCGCACCAATCCTCTGTGTACTTTCTGCAGCACCCACAGGGTAGGCAGTGGTCTCAAAGGTGGCTCTGGCTTGCTGTAACGTTTGCACTGCCTCCTCGAGCTGTCCTGTGTTACCCAGTACCGCACCCATCCTCAGCAAGCACTCAGCAGTTCCCAGTCGATACCCGATGTCATCATACAGAGCCTGGACTGCTGGAATTGCTTCAAGGCTTCATCGTGTCTACGGAGTATGCGCAGTGCATCTCCCATGCTCCATCTGCACTGTGCCTCCCCTAAGCGCTCGCCTAGACTTTCAAAGATCTGAAGAGCCGCCGCCAGAATTCGCAATACCTCTGGGAACAGGTGCTGCACACGGAGCATCTCGGCGCGCGCATACATGCATCTAGCAAGTTCATGCTGGTTCTCATAGACCCGAAAGACAAACTCGGCATTCTGCAATTCCTGTTCAGCTTCGGGGTACCGATGCAGCAGGCCAAGGGTCATGCCCAGGTGCCGCCTGCACTTGGCTGCACCCAGTTGATCGCCCATTGCATCGTATTCTTCTCGGGCCAGTCGAAGCTCCTCCATAGCCTCATCGCACCGATGCATGAGGCGAAGAACATCCCCCATGATTTCTCCACATTGTACCTCTCCCCGATGATGTTCTAGTCTCCTGTATAACGTCTTAGCTTCCCGCAGTGCTTCCAGAGCTTGAGAGGTCTCGTTAAGGTAGCGCAAGACTTCTCCCATACTCTGTAGGCATTGTGCGATGCCCAGCTCGTTCCGCACTTCTACAAATGTGGCTTTTGCATCCTCAAGAACGGCAAAAGCAGGGTGATATTGGTTCATCAACCGCAGAACAGACCCTTTGCTGTGCTTGCATTGGGCTACTGCCAATCGATCCCCCAAGCGCTCAAAGGACACCATTGCTTCGTCTAGATGCTCAAGAGCTTCGCTGTGCCGAGAGCGAATGGACAACAAGTCTCCCATACTCTTTGTGACCTGTGCTACAAGTGCGGCAGTCTCTTCCGCCGCCCGAAGCTTGAATTTGGCCAGCCCGAGAACTGGCAAGGTGTAAGGGATCCCTAATAGGGACTAACCTTTCCTAGAAAGGAAAGGTTCACTGTTCTACAGTATTCGGATTTTCTGTATCCGAGAACGGGTTACACGTAGCGCAGCTCTAGGCCGCAATTTTCTCTTCACTCCCTCTTAGTGCACACAATATCATTGTATTAGATCTACTCTAATTACAGAGATTCAGTGTACTACTGAGGGCGAAAGAGCACAGACTCTTTCACTTTTTTACACTACTCGAGACCGGAGTGTATTCTCCAATTAGAGACTTACCCATCGTTGGGTACTATACCTTGTTAGTGCAGAACGCTCTGCTCGAATGCGCGGCGGGCGTTCGACGGACTACGGTCCTACCTGGCATCAGGGGGATCGACCACGAGTACGTGGTACTAGCGCGCAACGCGCTTTCCCAAATGGGATGCCCAGCATTGCTGGAGATCCGACTTCGTCCCCTTGGGGGACGTATCGGACAGACCCAAACGTTTGGGGGCACGGTCAAGCAACCGACAGCTCAGATTTGAGCAATCATCAGGAAGATGATGATCAGCGAGGTATCTCGCATTCGGCGAACGCCGATGAGAATGCGCCTGCTTCAGAGGAAGCGGATGAGGTCCATGGGATGGACGAGGAGTCATTGGCTCAACAAAACCCCCGTGGGGTTATAGATTCTCTTTATCGGAGTTCCGATTGGATCCGGCGGATCGCTAACGACTATGCCATTCTTATGGACGCACGTCCTGAGCAAGCTGCTCATTACGCGCAGCTCGCGCAGGAGATCGCTCAAGCTTGGGTTGAGGCGCGACCAGAGTCGCCCGCGGTAATTATACCGCCGCGTGCTCGCCAGACGTCGGGAGAGACCATATCGTCCGGACGCGCAACGATACCGCCTCCTGTAGAGGCCTCACAGCGACGACACGTCGCACCAGCAGAAGCGTCATGGGCACGAGCTGTCCCTACGCTATCGACAGGACGACCGAACACGTCGTACCCTTCCGTGGGGTTTGTAACGCCGAGTAATAGATCTGGCGTGAGATTCGGGAGAGTCCCGACTACGGCCGCTCCCTCCCAGAGGGATCAGACTGACCTCGGCACAAGCGCGTTGTTGCCTGAGGCTCCTCTCAGGAGGATAACCCATTGGGTTGAAGCAGCGAGCGAGCCACCCCCTGCGACCCTTCCTTCTACAAGGACAGGCATTAAGCCTAAGATGCCTGATGATCCCTATGGAGGGGATGCGGATATCGACAAGTTTGTCGAATTCATAGCCACGCTGGTTAGGGCGTATCGCATCTGCGGGATGACTGGCGCTGAACATAGCGCTTGGCAAGTGGATGCCATGAGCCAGTATCTTACTGGAGAAGCCCATCGATGGTTTGAAGCCAACGTTGAGCTTGGACTCTGCCCGAGGCAGTCATGGACTTTTTCACAAGTCGTCTGGGGGTTATTCCACAGATTCTTCTCTGCTGAAGAAACGCATAAAGCGTACGTGGAGTTTGAGACCCTAGATCAGGGTAGACTTTCAGTTGAATCACTGAAAGACAAGTTGAACAACTTGTTGGGGAGGATGCATGAACCTCCGAACCCATATCTCATTAAGAGAAGATTCCTTTTGGCTTTAACAAAGCCGATCCGTAGAGTTGTCCTCCAGGGAGGATTCAACCCGGATGTCGATTCGTTCGACGATCTCTTCGCGAGAGCGATAGAGATAGAGCGCGGATTCGCGCTTGCCAACGAGGTTGACTCGTGGAAGACAACCGCGTCTAACGCTGTGCCTAGTCCTAAGGCCGCAACTAAGCCCGTAAGGACGCATGTTGCTAAAGGGAAGTCGTATGTACGACAACCTGGGCATTTCAACCACTCATTCCGAAGTTCGGGATACGGCGGGAAATCCCCAAGTACAAGCGGTAATACCGCTCCTCGACCAAAGGATAACAAACCTATTGGTTCAACTCCGTCTGGAGTGAAGGACCCGCGACCCGTCGCAACAAGCAAAGATCGTTGCTTTCGTTGCCAGGGGACTGGACACTGGGCTAACGACTGCCCTCAACGCAAGTCTGTGCGTTTCGGAGGGTCCGGACCTCTAGGAGAGGATGAATACCTTGACGATGATGGTATTCATGATATACTCACCAGCGGTGATAGCAACCCCGTCGCTGAATCGCCAGAAGGCGATGAACGTACAGAATTCCCGGATGGGGACCAATGGGAAGACGAGGGAGACGACCCTCAGGAGTCTGGAGACTCCTGCTCCTCAGATGGGGACATACCGACAGTGACGGTGCGGGCCATGACAATATGCCCGCTTGGACCACGAGTGGTCCGAGCAGCATCTGCTGCTGCGAAGAGATTTAACAGCCCTATGAAGGGCGAAACGCCAGAAGAATGGCGTAGTGATAATACTATCCGCCTTAAGAAAGGCCAACCTCGACGTGATGTCGATTCATCACCTATTGAATGCTACGTTAGCATTGGCGGACACACCGCCCGAGCGCTGATAGACAGCGGAGCAGAGATCGATACGATCTCTGCTGAATTCGTAGTTGCGCATGAGATGCGCTATATCCGATTGGATACTCCCGTGGCTCTTCAGCAAATGAGCCGCGGGAGTCGTACCGTAATCAACTACGGTGTAAACGCTGACGTCAGCGTGGGAGGTGATGTTTTCGAACATTATTTCGATGTCGTCAATACAGACGAATACCAAGTTATACTCGGTCTGCCTTTCTGTAGGCGGGTCAGGATGATCTTGGACATCCAAGCGAAGAAATTTCAGCTTGGGGGCGTCAATGGACGCTGGATCAACTCCGGAGGAGTACTCACGCCTGGCGTAACACTGCCTGTCCAGCCAAGGCAGGTAGTCAAGCGGGCAAAGCACGCTAAGCAACCAGGGGGAAGACAACCCAAGGTTGTACACGCCAGGATGGCGAAAATCGCAGACACCGCGATGGCAACGATCGCACCATCTAGTATGGTTGAGCCTACCGCAGCTAAGCTGCAAGGCCTATCCGCGGTACCGCAAGGCAAATTGGATAGGATCAGGGCGATCCTGATGTCTGAGATTGTCGATCTCATAGGGGATATCCCCCTGGTTCTACCTCCACTACGGAAGGTGAACCATAAGATCAACTTGGTTGACGACAAGGCCGTCTATCGGACTAGACGTCCGACTTGTCCGGATGTACACCGGGAAGAGCTTCATGCGAAGACTCAACAATATGTTGAAGCAGGATGGTGGCAACCTGCACAGACGCAGAATGCTCTGCCGATGCTTTGCATCACCAAACGCAACGGAAAGCTGTGAACGACAGTAGACTGTTGAGAAAGGAACAACAACACCATAAAGGATGTTACTCCGATGCCGGATCAGGACGAGATTCGTCGCTGGGTAGCGAGATTCCCCTTCCGATCCAAGTTGGATCTACGCAACGCGTTTGAGATGCTCCGAGTGGAGCCGGATGACGTCTGGAAGACGTCCTTCCAAAATCCTTTTGGGACTTACTTAAGTCTAGTTGGACAACAAGGGGATTGCAACCTCCCTGCGTCGTTCCAACGCATGATGATGGATATCATGCGTGAGCATTGGATGCTTAGGGTAGTTTGCTACCTTGACGACATATTCGTCGTCGGATCAACCTTGGAAGAGGCGATTGCCAACCTGAGATTGATCTTCGCAATACTGCGAGAGCAGAAGCTCTACCTGTCCGAGGACAAGGTGGACATGCTATCTCCCACGATTGAGTGCCTAGGGCACAAGATCACGGATGATGGCATATATGCCGATGACGACAAGATGTCTGTCATACGCACGGCGGGATTCCCGCAAGACGCTAAAGCCATGCAGCGTTTTCTAGGTATGGTGACCTATCTGGCACCATACCTGCCGAACGTGGCTAGGTTCACTAGTCCGTTGTCTGCTTTGACGCATCTGCGTCGACCATACTTGGTCACTCCCTTGCACGAATCGTGCTTCAAGAAGATACTTGAATTGGCTACGCACTACCCAGTGCTTAAACCAATTGATCCGTCCAACGGACAAACGGTATACGTCATTGTTGACGCTTCCACAAGTGGAGTCGGGTGCCTATATGGGCAAGGTATGAGCTGGGACAAAGTCCACCCAGCTGGCTTCCACTCGAAGCGATTTACCAACGCCCAGATGGCGTATCCTACATACCAGCAGGAACTATTGGCCCTATTGGAGGCTCTGCTCAAATGGGAAAGCCAATTGATCGGTATACCGATAACCGTTTGTACGGACCATGAACCATTAAGGTACCTTCAATCGAAGGCGACTCTTGCTGGTCCAAGAGTTACTCGAGCTATCGAGTACCTTCAGCGATTCAATATCGCTAAAATACAGCATGTACCGGGGGAACGCAACATAGTTGCAGACTGGATGTCTCGGTCAGAAGGACCGAAAGGACCAGTATCCGCGGACGTGCGGATTGACAAGGAAATGGACACCTTGTCCGAAGCTCGGATAGCTGAACTACTGCCAGTAGTGTCGGTTCGTCAAATGACGACGAGGTACAGAGGGACTAAGGTCCCACCTCGGGAGCGTGTCGAGCCGCGAATTGCGGAGAGCGAGAG
>KV424128.1:4100-41803 GCA_001632435.1 Calocera cornea HHB12733
CTCCTGATGGAGGTCAAAAGCGCACACCGACCGGGATGGCACGTCTCGAGGGCGGAAGGCGGGGGGGTCGACAGTGGTCGACAGTACCCCTCTTGCTTGACGCCGAGGCCCTCCAGATGGAGGTCCTCAGGCGGGAGGGGGCGGCGGCGAGGGCGGCGAGGGCGGCGAGGGCGGGCGAGCGGGCGGGGACGGAGGCGGGGGCAGAGGCGGGGGCAGAGGCGGGCAGGGCGGCGGCGGCGAGGAGGACGACGGCGGCAGCGAGCACGCCGGTGGTGGACGAGACGAGGATGGGGAGACAGGGACCAGGGGACTTAGACGCGCGACGTCCCCTGGCCCGGAGGCAAATCAGCCACCGAAAGCTGCTGGTCGCTCGACGTGTCGCAGCGGATGCTGATTTCCAGCCCGGAAGCGGACGGATGCAAATCCGCACCCTATCCGCCGGTTCCTCAACACAGCCGCTTATCGGCTGATAGCCGATGGATCCGCCCTTAACCGGCTTCAAATTGGACCCTGGTCCGCGTCCAGTGCTTGGGGAAGGCAGTGGGCGGACGTGGCGCAGAGGCGGAAGCAGAGGAGGACGGCTCGTCCCGGATTGTGGGAGACATGTCCGCATAAGAAACGGCCTTGTGTGCCCGGGGAGCCATGCTGCCAGGAGCAGCACGCACGCGGTCGTTGGTGCGATGCGAAGGTGCGAAAGACGGTCGATCGACGCGAAGTTGGCAGGCGAGTCATTTTGCGCGTTCGCGAAGACCCTGGCTGGAGACGCGAACTGAGCGCCGGAGCCGGAGCCGGCCCCGATTTTGCAGTCCCGAATGCGACGCTGTGCATTTTGATTGATGTGATGCTGCTTAATGCCTGCCGGCCGCCTACTGTATACAATACTTCTCACAGCCATGGCTTATCTCCCTTAATAATTCCTTCGGCGACCACTGGCTTACAAGGTACCTCTGTATGCAGCTGACGCAGCTGTTCTTATGCGAGCAGCACCGCGGACAAGCTCGAAACGCGTCGCCTCATCATTCATAGTACCATCCGATGAAGGCCGTCCCCTGTCGACGGATATCGTCTGACAGCGTGCTATGCACTGTATTATTGCAATGTTCAACGGATGGGGCTTCGAGGCGCTATAAGGGTGCCACAACGATCGGCTTGACTACACTCGCAGATCTCGCGTGATGGCCTCGATCCCAACTCCCAGCGCGCTGCAGGGCTCAGCCCTCGTTCTCCTCTTGACCCTTTTGGTGCGGCTCTTCCTCCGAAAGCCAGCTGCGCCCCTCCCTCCCGGGCCCAATGCCATCCCGCTCCTGGGCAACCTCGCCCCCCCAGACCCGTTCCGCGTGTTGGGCAAGCGCTGGGCTGACGAGTACGGCGACATCATGACCTTTCGCGTCATGGGCGTGCCCATCCTGGTCGTCAATACGCGCAAAGCGGCCGCGGAGCTACTGGAGAAGCGGACAGCATCGACGGGGGGAAGGACGCACCAAGTAATGTGCGATGAGTTGTGCGCATATATCTGTCTTTCTGGCCCGGTACGTCACTGACAGCGAGCAAGGTGCGGTCTCGCGTCCGATCCGTTGCGGACGAACGACCTCAGCCTGCACCGGCAGTATCGGCGCTTGTTCAACCTTGTCCTCGGCCCGCGAACAGCCTCTGCCGCCTGGCCTCTCCAAGTGCGTGAAACACGCCGCGCTGCGCTGGAGATCCTCGAGAGCCCGTCGCAGCATATGGAGCATTTACGCCGGTATGACTCCTCCGCATGTTTTAACCCCGGGCGCCCCTTACTGAGATTGGATTGCGTCGCAAGGGCGATCGCAGCCATTGCATTTGAGCTTGTCTACGGTCTGAAGATCAAGAGCTACAGCGATCCTATGGTGCGGCTGGCAAACCTGGGCATTCGGAGATTCGAGACGAGTACGTCCTGTGCTTCCATGACGGGCTGGCACAACGCTGAGATGTACAACAGTAATCAAGCCCGGGAGCTGGATAGTGGATATAATCCCTCAGTGTGAGTCTACACCTTGCGCGCAATTGAACTGTGCTGATGTGTCGATGCAGTGAGACACCTCCCCGACTGGTTCCCTGGTGCCGGCTTTCTACGTATCGGGAAAGAGTATAAGGCCGATTATTTTGCCACGCGCACACTGCCGTACGAGCAGGTCAAACGCGAGCTGGTACGCGCTCCCTGCCTGAGCTCTCGATCTCTGCTTATCAGAGGCGGTCCAGGCGGAGGGGACGGCGAAGCCCTGTCTCGCCGTGACGCTCATTGAGGAAGAGGAGAAGGAGAAGTGTGGGGAAGACGTGATCAAGTGGGTAGGCTCTGGGGTCTACTCCGGCGGGGCGGATTCCGTATGGCTTCCCTACCCTACCCTTCGTCGTGGTTGACTGACGTCTCCAAAGTCTGCCGCAGCGCTCCAAACTTTCCTCGCGGCAATGCTCCTCTACCCATCAGTGCAGGCCAAGGCACAAGCCGAGCTAGACAACATTATCGGCCGGGAGTACCCGCCTACGCTGGAGGACCGCGAGCGGCTACCATACTGCACCGCACTCGTGTCTGAGGTGCTTCGATGGCAGCCTGTCACGCCCGTCGCGCTGCCGCATTGTATGCTGAAAGACGAGATCTACAACGGGTACCTGCTTCCGAAGGGGACGACCATCTTGGCCAATGTCTGGTGCGGGCCGTTTTGCTTTTGCTGAAGTCTGCAGCCTGAGTCTGACCCTGCTTGGAAAGGGCAATGACACGAGATGAGCGAGACTTCCCTAACGCAGACGAGTTCCAGCCCGAGCGCTGGCTTGCGGAAGATGGAAAACTGAAAGAAGACGTACCAGGGCGAAAAATTTCGCTCGCATTCGGATTTGGCCGCCGGTCAGTC
Source organism: Calocera cornea HHB12733 (assembly GCA_001632435.1). Lineage (NCBI taxonomy): Eukaryota > Fungi > Basidiomycota > Dacrymycetes > Dacrymycetales > Dacrymycetaceae > Calocera > Calocera cornea. Next base: position 6,971 of record KV424128.1, read on the forward strand.
CCCCTCTCGTCCCCCTCTTCCTCTTTCCCGTCTCCCGATTTCTCACGTGCTACAGCATCTGCCCTGGTTATCATCTAGCAGAGGCTAACATCTTCGCGGGCGCGGTGGCAATCCTCTGGTCGGCCGTGCTCTCAAAGCCCGAGGGCGTGGAGATAGAGTGGGTCGAAGGTTTTGGTCCGCAGTACGTTTCTGGCCAGCTTTTGCGTTTGACGCGGGCAGTGTGCTAATTTTACGAGCAGGCGTCCCAAGGACTTCAAGCTGGAGGTGCGGCCAAGGTGGGATGGAGCGATCGAAGCGCTACGTGCTTCCCTCGGGGAGTAGATGGTAGGACAGAGCATTTATGATAATTTGGAAACATTGTTGCTGGGTCGCAGTCCTTCAAGGGACCTCAGACCGTATATTTGCGCTGGAATCTCCCTCGATTGGCATTTGAGACCTCCCATATGTCGTCGTGCGTGAGATTGCGGCTAGTCTGCCAGCTCTTGGGGTCCCTTTTCTGCTACTTCGCTTGGTGTGGGGCGCTGCCGTTGAGCGCTCGGCCGGTGAAGCCGCCGGGGGTGGCGCTGGGAGGGGAGGAGGAGCGCGGGCGCAGAGGAGGAAGCAGAGGAGGACGGCTCATCCGGGATGGTGCGAGAGATGTCCGCAATCCCGACGACCTTGGGTGCCCGGGGATCCCTGCTGCCAAGAATACTGTAGCGCACACGCGCTCGTTGGTGCGACGCCATCGAGGCGATGTGGCAGGCATGAGGCAAGGAGTCATTTTGCGCGTTTGAAGACCCCGGCCGGAGAAGCGAAGAGCGCCCGAGCCGGCCGCGAGTCTCCCGGTCTCGAATGTAATCCTGTGCAGTTAATGCCAGCCAGCCCTCCTATATAGTCTGTCTCACCGCCATGGCTTCAATTACTCTTTCGGCGACGACTGAGTTACAAGGCTATCTCCGTATGCAGATGGCTGAGCTACAAGGCTACCTCTGTATGCACATGATGCAGCTGCTCTTATGCGAGTGGCGCGGCGGACTCCTGCTCGAAACGCGTCGCCTCATCTTTCATATTGCCATCTGACGAAATCGGTCTCCTATCAGCGGATGTCGTCTGGCAGCGTGCTGTGCACTGTATTATTGCAAAGTTCAACGGATGGGGCTTCGAGGCGCTATATGGGCGCACCAACGATCGGATTGACCACACTCGCAGATTCCGCACGATGGCCTCGATCCCAACTCCCAGCGCGCTGCAGGGCTCGGCCCTCGTTCTCCTCTTGGCTCTCTTGGTGCGGATCCTCCTCCGAAAGCCAGCTGCGCCCCTCCCGCCTGGACCCAATGCCATCCCGCTCCTAGGCAACCTCGTCACCCCAGACTCCTTCCGTGTGCCGAGCAAGCGCTACGTCGACGAATACGGCGACATCATGACCTTTCGCGTCATGGGCGTGCCCATCCTGGTCGTCAATACGCGCGAAGCGGCCACGGAGCTACTGGAGAAGCGAACAGCATCGACCGGGGGTAGGATGCACCAAGTAATGTGCGATGAGTTGTGCGCATATACCTGTCTTTCTGGCCGGTTACACCACTGACTGCGAGCAAGGTGCGGTCTCGCCTCAGAGCCGTTGCGGACCAACGACCTCAGCCTGCACCGGCAGTATCGGCGATTGTTTAACTTTGTCCTCGGCCCGCGAACAGCCTCTGCCGCCTGGCCTCTCCAAGTGCGTGAAACGCGCCGCGCTGCGCTGGAGATCCTCGAGAGCCCGTCGCAGCAGAAGGAGCATTTACGCCGGTATGACTCCTCCGCATGCTTCAACCCCGGGTGCCACTTACTGAGATTGGATTGCTTCGCAAGGGCGATCGCAGCCATTGTGTTTGAGCTTGTCTACGGTCTGAAGATCAAGAGCTACAGCGATCCTATGGTGCGGCTGGCAAACCTGGGCATCCAGAGACTGGCGACGAGTACGTCGTGTGCTTCCATGACGGGCTGGCACAACGCTGAGACATACAACAGTACTCAAGCCCGGGAGCTGGATAGTAGATATAATCCCTCAGTGTGAGTCTACACCTTGCGCGCAAGTGAACTGTGCTGATGTGGCGATGCAGTGAGATACCTCCCCGACTGGTTCCCTGGTGTCGGCTTCCTGCGTATCGGGAAAGAATATAATGCCGATTATTTTGCCACACGCACACTGCCGTACGAGCAGGTCAAACGTGAGTTGGTACGTGCTCCTCTGCCCGCGTTCCCGACATGTGCTTATCAAGACGCTGTCCAGGCGGAGGGGACGGCGAAGCCCTGTCTCACCGTGACGCTCATTGAGGAGAAGGAGAAGGAGAAGTGTGGGGAGGACGTGACTAAGTGGATAGGCTTCGCGGTCTACTTCGGCGGGGCGGATACCGTATGGCTTCCCTACCCTACCCTTTCGTCGTTGTTGTCTGATCTCTCCAAAGTCCGCCGCAGCGCTCCAAACTTTCCTCGCGGCAATGCTCCTCTACCCATCAGTGCAGGCCAAGGCACAAGCCGAGCTAGACTCTATTATCGGCCGCGAGCACCCGCCTACGCTGGAGGATCGCGAGCGGCTACCATACTGCACCGCACTCGTGTCTGAGGTGCTTCGCTGGCAGCCTGTCATACCCATGGGCGTGCCGCACTGTATGCTGAAAGATGAGATCTACAACGGGTACTTGCTTCCGAAAGGAACACCGATCGTGGCTAATATCTGGTGTGTGCCGTTTTGCTCTTGCTGTAGTATGAGGTCTGACCTTGGCCGGAAAGGGCAATGACACGAGATGAGCGAGATTTCCCTAATGCAGACGAATTCCAGCCCGAGCGCTGGCTGGCGGAAGATGGAAAACTGAAAGAAGACGTACCAGGGCGGAGCATTTCGCTCGCATTCGGTTTTGGCCGCCGGTCAGTCCCCCTCTCGTCCCCCTCTTCCCTTTTCCCGTCTCCCGATTGCTCACGTGCTACAGCATCTGCCCTGGTTATCTTCTAGCAGAGGCTAACATCTTCGCGGGCGCGGTGGCAATCCTCTGGTCGACCGTGCTCTCAAAGCCGGAGGGCGTGGAGATAGAATGGGTCGAAGGTTTTGGTCCGGTGTACGTTTCTTGCCAGCTTCTGCGTTTGACGCGGGCAGTGTGCTGATTTTACGAGCAGGCGTCCGAAGGACCTCAAGGTGGAGGTGCGGCAGAGGTGGGATGGAGCGGTCGAGGCGCTACGTGCTTCCATTGGGGAGTAGGCCCGAGTAAATGACAGGCTGGAGTATTTACTGCCCCATCTTTGAATGTATGATGTGTCGCACCTGCAGCCCATCCCAGAACGCACTTGAGATTTCACAATCTTCGGGGAGATCTAATGATCGTATCGAGTTCGGTTGTTCAGTCGGGCATCTTCGTCGGCACGTCGCTAGGATTGGGCTGACAAGATATGTGCCTGACAGTGCGATTGCGGTCGTGATATATGCGGTGGCGTATGAACTCAATATCGAGGGCGATGATGCTCCGATGGTGCGGCGCACTGATTTGTATATTCATGTCTTTGAGCATAGTCGGTTCTGGGTTGGGGTGTGGGATGGCGATGGCGCTGAAACTTATTCAGGGCAGCTGCCAACTTGCCAAGACTGAGGTCCTGCTGGTGGATAGATTCCCTTGGGTAGGATACTTTCACACAGGTGCGTCAAACACTCATCTCTTGCAGTAGGGTACCTTCCTGAGTGGTTTCCTGGGGCGATATTTCAGTGACTAGATAAGAACTGGAACGCGCACTGTAGAAGAAGTCAAGACAGGAGTGGACCCTGGCCAGGGACGCCAAGAGCGCCGGAGCCGGCCACTCGCGCGATCGGTGTGAAACCTGTGCAGAAGCTGACAGTCGCCCGCCGGCCTACTCCCACGGTCAGGAGTCAGTCCCTTCAATGTCTCCCCGCGACGGATGTCGTCTGGAGACTGCATTCATGCGACGTACACAACCGACGGGACATGGTTGCGCTATAAGTCCACCCAATCAGTCGCTTGAACCACACTCGCGAACCCTGTGTCATGACCGCGATCTACCTCCCCAGCGCGCTGCAGGGCGCAGCCCTCCTCGTCGGCCTGTTCCTCGTGGCGCACCTTCTCATCCGAAAGCCCACGGCACCCCTCCCACCCGGCCCCAACCCCATCCCGCTCCTAGGCAACCTCACCTTTCCCGAGCCCTTCCATGTGCCGTTCAAGCGCTGGGCAGATGAGTACGGCGATGTCATGACCTTCCGCATCTGGGGCCAGCCCATCCTGTTCGTCAATACACGCAAGGGAGCAGCGGAGGTGCTGGAGAAGCGGTCAGCATCGACAGGGGGGAGGGTACACCAGGTGATGGCTGATGATCTGTGCGCATATATCCACCTTTCGGGCCCGGTTCATTTGGTGTTGACGGTCAGCAAGGTGCCACCTCTCAACGGACCCAACCCGGACGAACGATCTCGCCCTGCACCGGCAGTATCGGCGCCTGTACAATATTGTCGTTGGCCCGCGCGCTGCCCCCGCCGCGTGGCCCGTGCAAGTACGCGAAACGCGCCGCGCCGCGCTGGACATCCTCGAGAGCCCATCGCGACATATGGAGCATATACGGCGGTACGGCCCCAGCATAACTCGAACTCAGACGCCGCTCACTGAGATTCGGTTGCTTGGAAAGGGCGATCGCAGCCATTGTGTTTGAGTTTGTCTATGGGATGAAGATCAAAAGCAACAGCGACCCTATTGTGCGAATGGCAGACGAGTGTAATGAGAGGTTCGAGACCAGTGAGTAGTGCGGTTCCATCCTCCATCTGCACCACGCTGATGGACATGGCAGTCGCCAGGCCCGGGAACTGGATCGTGGATAGAATCCCCGCGCGTGAGTTTGCACCTTGCATACAACGGGACCGTACTGACGCAGAGGGGCAGTGCAATATCTCCCTGACTGGCTCCCAGGTACCGACTTTCTGCGTGTCAGCAAGGAGTATAAGGCGTACCATATGGCTATGCGCACGCTGCCGTACGAGCAAGTCAAGCGCGAGATGGCACGCGTACTCCATCTCCGGGCGCTCGATATATGCTTATCAGGACGCTGTTCAGGCAAAGGGGACGGCCAAGCCTTGCCTGGTTGCAACGCTCATTGAGGAGGAGGAGAAGTATGGGGAGGATGTGCTTAAGTGGATCGCCTTTAGCCACTACAGTGCAGGGGCGGATACTGTGCGGCTTCACCTCCCTACCCTTCGTCGTTGTTGTCTGACATCCTTGAAGTCCGGCTCAGTACTCAAGACGTTCCTCGCAGCAATGCTCCTCTTCCCGTCAGTGCAGGCCAAGGCACAAGCCGAGCTAGACACCATCATCGGCCGGGAGCACCCGCCTACACTGGAGGACCGCGAGCGGCTGCCATACTGCACCGCACTCGTGTCTGAGGTGCTTCGCTGGCAGCCTGTTGGGCCCGTGGTGCTGCCGCACTGCATGCAGAAAGACGAGATCTACGAAGGGTACCTGCTTCCGAAAGGGACGACTGTCCTAGCTAATGTCTGGTGGGTGCCGTTTGCTTTTGCGGCAGTGTGATTACTGACTTTGGCTGGGTAGGGCAATGACACATGATGAGCGAGACTTCCCTAATGCAGACGAGTTCCAGCCTGAGCGCTGGCTTACGGAAGACGGCAAACTGAAAGAAGACGTACCGGGGCGGAGCATTCCGTTCGCATTCGGGTTTGGCCGCCGGTCAGTCCCCTTCTATCGCCCTTGGCCCCTCCTCCCGATGGCTGACGTGCTGCAGCATCTGTCCCGGATGGCATATGGGCGAGGCTAACATATTCGCGGGCGCAGTGGCACTCCTCTGGTCGGCAGTGCTCTCAAAGCCGGAGGGGGTGGAGATCGAGTGGGTGGAGGGTCTTGGTCCGGTGTATGTTTCTTTCCAGCTTTGCAATTGACGCGGGCTGTGTGCTAATATGACGAGCAGGCATCCGAAGGACTTCACGTTGGAGGTGCGGCCGAGATGGGATGGCGCGGTCGAGGCACTTCGAGCTTCTATCGGGGAGTAGATGACAGGCTGGAACATTTATATCTTAGTTTGGAAATATTGTTGCAGTATGGCGGTCCCTCGAGGGACCTCAGACCGTCTATTTACGCTGGAATCTCGCTTGATACGCTGTTGAGGCCTCCTTAAAGCAGTGACGGTACAGGCATCGGTTGATTGTGATAAGTTATATCCACAAGAACGACTGGATAAGTTATAGAACTCACGGAGCGGTTAGGGGCGCAAAGTGGCTGAGAGAAGGTTCGGTATTCAATGCCGGAATCACGGACCCTGATCGGGCTCGGTGTGCGGGGTACCGGCCGCAGACTGCCCTAAATAGCAAATACCATTCAAATGCCTCAACCCGTACCGTTCCCACGCCTAGACATATGCAAGCAGTACAGCGGGCTAGGACTGCGTCCCTGAGAGCGCTGGTAAGCGCCCATCGGCCAATCAGACGCTAGCATCGCCCTGACACCACACCAGTCTCCTCGACGCTGGGCCTGACGGACCGGACTTTCTTGTGTCTTCTCTTTAGGATCGTCCTCTATTGTCCATTGTGGACTGATACCGGTACATGGACACCTGGCCCACCTCGTTTGCTTCTATTATTGTGCTCAGCCTGGGGCTTCTGCTCATCCGCACCCTCCTGCGCACTCGCCAATCCACCCACTTCCCTCCAGGTCCACCGCGTCTGCCAGTCATCGGCAACCTGCACCAAATCCCACGTACGCACCCGCACCTCGTCTTTACAGAATGGAACAAGAAGTATGGCGACGTTGTGGGGCTACTCGTCTTTGGCCAGCCGGCTGTTGTGCTTGGGTCGCATAGAGCCGTTAGGGAGATATTGGAGAAACGCGCAGCAACGAGCTCGATCCGCCCGAGACTGGTCATGGTCGAGGATATGTGCGTATACATGAGCTTTCGATGCCTATCTGCTGATTGAGGTGCATGAAAGATGCCAGATCGGCAAGTTCGCTTCGCTGAACTCGGACATGGATCTGCACAAACATTATCGGCGCATGTTCGCCCAAGCGCTCGGCTCTCGCGCTGCGCAGGGTTACTGGCCCATCCAAATTCGCGAGATGCGTCGCGCAGTCCTCGAGATACTCGGAACGAAGAACGACGAAGACTGGCTTGTATCGGTGAGAAGGGCAGTGGCGAGTATAACCAGCCAGATCGTCTATGCATATGAAGCGAAGACGGACAACGACGCGTTTATCGCGAAGGTGACACGTATACTGCGTTCGGTAGAAAAGAGTCAGGTATTCCTTGTTATTGTCCGGTTACTGGGCTGACTTTGCATGCTGTAGCTGCCAGGCCAGGGGAATACGTCGTGGAAGGGCTTACGTTCTGTGAGTGGATCTCCTGAGCCCACCATGTACTTCTAATAATTGGCATACGAATAGTGAAATATCTTCCCCTCTGGTTCCCGGGTGCCGCTTTCAAGCGCGAAGGTCTTCAAATAAAGCAAGACTGCCGGGAGCTCATCGACGAACCATACGACGTGGTACGGCAGAAGCTCGCGTCCGGAGAAGCGGCCCCCTGCTTCGTCTCCAACCTTCTCCAGAAAGACGACGGGCAGATTATCGCCGACCCGGAGGAGGAGGAGCGCGTCAAATGGGCTGCGGGCGTCCTGTTCGGTGGAGGCACAGATACGGTACGTAACGATTGCATTGCCGTGAGAGCTAACCGATGACAAGGCCCCTGTTCGCTTAGACTGTAGCCGCAATCCAGATGTTTCTGGTCGCAATCCTCCTATTTCCCACTGTATTGGAGAAGGCACAGGCGGAGATGGACTCCACGATAGGAAAGGACCGCCTTCCTACTCTGGACGATCGGGAGACGCTCCCGTATTGTGCTGCCCTTGTGCAGGAAGTTCTGAGATGGAACCCGGTCGTACCACTTTGCATTCCGCATGTTTTGACACAGGATGAGCCATATGATGGGCATGTGCTGCCGCGAGGGAGCATTGTCATCGCGAATTCCTGGTAAGCTCCCGCCCGCCAATATGCCAGCGGTGCTGAGCCGTGCTGACGCTGCGTTCTAAGGGCTCTCGCTCGCGATCCGACTGTTTATCAGAACCCTGAAGAGTTCAGGCCCGAGCGCTTTTTGTCGGGTGATGGCAAGACGCTCACAAGTGGAGAGGATGGGCGGGAGGTTTTTGGTTTCGGCAGGCGGTACGCTGACTACCGCGAATTTCATCTTCCATCCGCTGACGGCAGGACAGGGTATGCCCCGGCAACTATCTCGCAGAAGCATCTATTTTCGCGTTTGTGAGCACCTTCGTATGGGCGGCAAATATGGGCGGTTCTGCAGAGTGGGACGGTGGAGAGCCGAAATTCGAAGGCGGGATCGTCAAGCACGTTCTTTCTCGAATGATCCGCGGGCATAAGACTAACATTTGACACCCACAGCCGGCCTCTGAAGATCCCAGCGGATATCTACCCACGAAGCGCTCATTCGCTGGATATGTTGAGGGGCCCAATGTTGGAGTAGATCGTTGCTGGATGGTCATTGTCACCCCACCTGGGATGCGAATTAGCACCGGGGGACGCGTCGTGTCCAGAATGAGCACATGGTGCCATTGTAACCGCGGGTCATGTGATACTTCCGAGCTAGGCTATTTCTCCACATTAAGCTTGAAGAGGAAGGTCTGAATCTGCAACCGAACCGCCTTGGGGCGATCTCGTGATTATCGGTTATCGGTTCCTGACCAGTGTTCTGATGGATGCCCGCAAAATGCCCTATTGAGCATAGCCCTCATGCGGCAGCCCGGCATGCACGACGCTGAAGAGGTGCCGTGGCGCCGGGACTCCGGCTCGGCCGTCCGCTTGGGAGGGGTATAAGAGGGTCGGAGGACAGGAGCATCCGAGCGTCAATCGGTGGTCTGCTCCATGCTCGCCCTTTATTTGCTCCTTCTTGCCTGCGTCGCCGCAGCATTTTTGCTGACGTTGGGTCGCCGCATCTATGATACAGTCACTCGCCCAGCGCTTCCTCCTGGGCCGCGACCACTTCCCATCATAGGAAATCTCCTTCAGCTCCCGAAAGCCAACAACCACTTGGTATTCGCGGAATGGTCCAAATCATACGGCGATATAATGAGCATGACCCTTCTGGGAAAGACCTTCATCATTCTCAATTCTCGCCGCGCGGTTTTCGATGTGCTTGAGAGGAGCGCTGCCGTCAGCGCTGGCAGGCCGCAGCTTGTCATGGCAAATGAACTGTAAGATAACCTTTTGAGCTGATTATGTCCATCCTGAATATAAGAGCGATAGGGTGGGATTCGGAAAACTTCCAACCTTGACCAGCGACATGTCGCTGCACCGAAAGTATCGCCGCATGTATGCTAGGGCGCTGAGCGGCACCGCGTCTCAAAGATACTGGACCAATCAAACACGGGAAATGCGCCGGACTGTCCTTCAACTTCTGGAGGAGAATGGTGATCCAATCCCAGCTGTCAAGCAGGGTGTTGGATGTATCATTTCTGAGGTTGTGTACGGGCATCGGTTGAGCAGCCCGGACGACGAATTTTTGGTGAAGGCACGCGAAGTGCTTGTCATATTTGAGCGAGGTAAGTCATAGGTCACTCTCCGGTTCCGCATGAGCTAAGGAGCTGTTAGTTATTCGACCCGGAGCATTTTTAGTGGACACCTTTCCATGGCTGAAGTACATACCGGAGTGGTTTCCGGGTGCCGGCTTCAAGCGAAGAGCTCGTGAATGGCGTGCGACATCCGACCGGCTTCGTCAAGATCATCTAGACAAGGTCAAGCGGGACATGTCCGCCGGAACGGCGCATCCAAGTTATGTTACTAACCTCCTTTCCCAAACGGAGAAATCGGAGCGTATGGACGTAGCCGAGGTGGAAGAGCTTGTGAAGTGGTCAGCCGGTACATTATACGGAGCAGGTTCCGACACCACCGTCGTTACCATTCAGAACTTCCTCGTTGCACTACTCCAGTTCCCCAAAGCACAGGAGAGAGCCAGAGAGGAAGTGGATCGAGTGGTGGGGCGGGAGCGTATGCCGGACATACAGGACCGGGAGAGGATGCCGTATTGTCAAGCAATGGTGCAAGAAATCCTCCGATGGCGGCCAGCAGTTCCTCTTGGGATACCGCATGCTATGCTGCAAGGTGAGAGTCCACCATCTCATAATTACTAAATATGGAGAGCTGACGCACCCGGCTGATGACGGTAGATGAGCTTTATTGTGGCTATCTGCTGCCTGCTGGAGCAACGGTCATCCCAAACATCTGGTCCCTCACTCATGACCCGCACCTGTACCCCAATCCAGATCAGTACAGACCGGAACGCTTCCTCTTTGAGGATGGAACGAAGACAATTGACGGCGGGAGGGAAGCATTCGGGTTTGGACGGCGGATCTGTGCAGGAAGCCATCTTGCCGAATCCTCCATCTTCGCCTTTATCACCACCTTAATATGGGCAGCAAACGTCACCGGCGCAGCCGGGTTCGATGGAAATGTCGACTACGAGACTGGTGCAGTCAAGTGAGTACGATTTTACGCACTGAAACACCGATCTGATCGTCCCCAGTCGGCCAAAGGAGATACCATGCGATATTCGACCAAGGTCAGAACAGGTAATTGAGATGTTGCGCGGATCCGTATTGGAATAGTGGTACACGCGTTGCTTGATATCAGACCCGTCGTGCGGATGGTCTCGAAGCCCAGGCAGACACACAGCCATATTGTATGTTGTACTAGTGAGTCACATTCGGGAACGAGAGAGAACGAGGAAGGGGATCCCGTTACGGCACGCAAAAGAGCGGATTTGCTTCCGCTCGCTTCCCTCGTAATAAAAGACCTTTGTGTCGCTGCACGTGACATCGCGCCTCAGTGCATGAACGCGACCCTGCTCAAGGCGCGCCGAAGCTGGCACGCACTTGGTCGACAACTCCTCCACCACCACCACCGTCGATCTTGCACCTATAGACCCGCACTGACCCCCTATCGATTGCTCTCTATACCAGCAGCTAGCAATCCGATACTTCAAAGGCGCCCTTACGCCCGCGCTGCCGTTGCATACAAGGAGATGTCTGACGACGAATTCAATATGGATGTGACGATGGACGATGGGGACGAGAGCGACTTTATGCCCGTGACCAAGAAGGTGTGCCTAGCCGTTTTACCTGGCTTTGGTGATGTATGCTTATACACGCGCAGAAGCCAGCTCCTAAGGCAGCTCCAAAGCCCAAAGCGCCGGCGAAGCCGAAAGGCGATGGTGCCTCTAAGCCGAAGGCAGCAGCAAAGCCAAAGGCAGCGCCGAAGAAGAAGGCGCCCCTCAACCCTATAGATGAGAACCAGATGGACAGCATGGTCGTCGATGACGACGACTTCGACTTTGGACCCGCTGAGCCGGTCGATGAAGACGTCGCTTCGGTATCGGCAGCGAAGCCTCCAAAGGCAAAGAAGAACGCGTCCGAGATCTACGAAAGGGTGAGTCATCGCTACCACCTGGTATGTATGCACATGCGCTGAACTTCGTGGGCAGCTAGATGCGGTTGAGCACGTCCTCAAGCGACCGGACTCCTACATCGGCAGCGTGGAAGCGAAGAAGGAACTCATATGGGTATATGACTCCGAGACCAAGAGGATGGTAAACCGGTACGCAGCACAACGGTATCCAACGATGACATGCTGATCCCGTTCGTCAGTGAAACGACATACGTGCCTGGATTTTTCAAGATCGTCGATGAGATTCTGGTCAATGCCGCAGATCATAAGGTGTGCAGCTCACAGCCGTCTGCGCATTCCTGTCCTGATCATACCATGGTAGATCAACGAAGCTAGCATGGATACGCTGAAGGTTGTGATCGATCGCGAGAAGAAGTTCATCAGTGTATACAACAACGGCGCAGGCATTCCGGTGGAGATGCACACCAAGGAGAGGATGTACATCCCTCAGCTCATTTTCGGCAACCTCTTCTCCGGTTCCAACTACGACGATACCGAGAAGAAGCTCACTGGTGGTCGTAACGGTTTCGGTGCTAAACTCGCCAACATCTATTCCCACGAGTTCGTTGTCGAGACGGCGGATGCTAAGAACGGCAAGAAGTACAAGCAGACGTGGACCAAGAACATGTCCAACTGCAGCAAGCCATCCATCACGAACTTCAGCAAGTCCGATGGATGGACGAAGATCTCGTTCACTCCCGACCTTGCCCGCTTTGGCATGACAGAGATCGACGATGACACATACAGCCTGCTATGCAAGCGTGTCTACGATCTTGCGGGCACTGTCAAGGATATCAAGGTATTCCTGAACGACGAGCGGATCAAGATCAAAGGTTTCAAGCAATACATCGACATGTACGTCAGTTCCGTCGCCGAGGCGAACACTGAAGCGACCGGTGGTGCCGCTCAACCAAAGCCCACTGTTATCTACGAGCAGTTGAATAGCCGTTGGGAAGTCGGTTTCGCTCTTTCCGACGGCCAGTTCCAGCAGGTCTCGTTCGCCAACTCGATCTCCACCATCAAGGGAGGAACCCACGTCGACACGATTGCCAACCAGATATCCGCCAAGCTTCTTTCCGCCATCCAAAAGAAGAACAAGAGCGCTCCGCTCAAAGCCTTTCAGGTGAAGGGCCATATGTGGCTGTTTGTCAATTGTCTCGTCGAGAACCCATCATTCGACAGCCAAACGAAAGACACGCTGACGTTGAAGGCTACGGGCTTCGGCAGCAGGCCAGCGATATCGGATGAGTTCATGAAGAAGGGTGAGTCACCAGTCGTCGCTGAATCTGCTTCATACTGAAGTATTGTAGTTGCCAAAACCGGCATTGTGGACAACGTTCTTGCGTTTGCCAAGTTCAAAGCCGATCAGGCACAGAAGAAGACGGACGGTACGAAGCGCTCGCGGTTGGTGGGCATGGCCAAGCTGGTCGACGCGAACAATGCCGGTGGCCGGAATGCTGCGAAGTGTACGCTCATCTTGACGGAAGGAGATTCCGCGAAGACGCTTGCGGAAGCAGGTCTCGCCGTGGTTGGCCGTGACAACTTCGGCATCTTCCCGCTGCGTGGCAAGCTGCTCAACGTCCGAGAAGCGAACCATGATCAGATTATGAAGAACGCTGAAATTCAAGCCATCAAGAAGATCATGGGGCTGCAGCACAACAAGGTGTATGACTCGGTTGACAGTCTGCGATATGGCAGCATCATGATCATGACGGATCAGGTGTGTGTTTTGTCTGTCGCAATGAGCTGATCCTTACTTTATTCAGGATCACGATGGTTCGCACATCAAGGGCCTCATCATCAATTTCCTCGATCATTTCTATCCGTCTCTGCTGAAGATACCCGGATTTCTGGTGGAGTTTGTAACTCCGATCGTACGTCTCACACACAAGCGCAACGGCAAGCGCATCACATTCTTTACGATGCCCGAATACGAGGAGTGGTCAGAACAGCACAGGCACGATGCACACCTTTGGCAGCCAAAGTACTACAAGGGTCTGGGTACGAGCGGACCGGAAGATGGCATGGAGTATTTCGGCAACATGGAGACGCACCTGATCCCCTTCCATCCTACCCGGGATGGTGAGCGAGAGCTAATCGACATGGCTTTTAGCAAGAAGAAAGTGGAAGCACGGAAAGACTGGCTGCGTGCATTCAAGGTTCGCGCTTGCTTGACCGTTAGTCCCGCTTGTTGACCCACTATCCAGCCTGGAACCTACATTGACCACAGTGTTGACGAAATTACATATGATGACTTCATCAACAAGGAACTCATTCTTTTCTCCATGGCGGATAATATTCGATCCATTCCCTCCATGTGTGATGGCTTAAAGCCTGGTCAACGCAAGGTCTTGTTCGGAACTTTCAAACGAAAGCTGAGGACTGAGATCAAGGTGCGCCATGTTACCTCCCCTTCAAGTGTTTCGACTGATGGCGCTATAGGTTGCCCAACTGTCTGGTTACATTGGTGAACACACCCAATATCATCATGGTGAACAGAGTCTACATTCGACAATTATCGGCATGGCGCAGAATTTCGTCGGCGCAAACAACTTGAATCTGTTGCTCCCGTCTGGAGGCTTCGGTAGTCGATCAATGGTGTGTTGTGTCTATCTGCAAGTTGGCTGCGAGCTGACAATGAATAGGGAGGAGAAGATTCGGCGGCGGCTCGTTATCTGAACACCAACCTTACTGCCATTACTCGCGTTCTGTTCCATCCAGCGGATGACAATATCTTGACTTACATGAAAGAGGATGGCAAGGATATCGAGCCAGAATTCTATCTTCCCATCATTCCGATGGTGCTGGTGAACGGGGGCTCCGGTATCGGCACAGGTAATGCAGCTTGCATTTTGACAGTTCACATTCTCACAATGTACAGGTTGGAGCACAAATATTCCCAGCTTCAACCCTGTTGATATTGTGACCAACATCCGGCGGTACATGCGAAGTGAGCCAATGGAGCCAATGGTTCCGTGGTATCGAAACTTCTTGGTACGCGGAACAATTGAATAATTCGAGTCACAGGCTAATGGAACGATAAGGGTACCTTCGAGAAAGTCGGAGATGGCAAGTTCATGTGTCACGGCCTTATCAAGAAGCTCGATGACTATAACGTCGAAATCAACGAACTGCCGATCGGGCGATGGACGCAGAAGTACAAGGAAATGTTGGAGACTTGGATCACCGGAGATGAGAAAACCCCTGCAACAATCAAGGTGATATCCAATCTGCGCGGTTGCAAGGTTGCAATGTTAACCAGATCCTTAGGACTACAAAGAGTACCACACGACGAGGCACATTCGGTTTACGGTCCAACTTTCCGAGAAAGAAATGGCTAAGGCCGAAGCGGAGGGTTTGGAGAAGTACTTCAAGCTACTTGAGCCGTTCGCTACTACGAACATGATGTGCTTCGATGCCGAAGGCAAGATGAAGAAGTTCAATGCCCCGGAGGAGCTGATTGAAGACTTCTGCCCTCTTCGTTTGAAGTACTATCAGAAGCGGAAGGTGGGTTCCGCTGTCCCACCGGCGTGCAGTATCTGACTGAGCTATCAGGACTACCTCGCCAACTTGTTGATGACGGACTTAGAGAAGCTCAACAACCAGGCTCGTTTCGTCAAGATGATCATTGATCGCGAGCTGGTTGTGTCCAACCGGAAGAAGGCTGTTATCGTTGCTGAACTGCGCAAGAAAGACTTCAAGCCGTTCCCAAAGGTTGTCAAAGCGAAGGAAGAAGGAGAGACCGAAGATGTAGTGGAGGAGGAGGAGGAGGAGGAGCAAGGCAGCGCGTCAGATTACGATTACTTGCTGGGCATGGCTATCCATAGCTTGACGGAAGAGAGGGTGAGTATTCTGAACAAAACTTGGATTGGTATTTACCCCCACCCAGATCAACCGGCTGCTTCAAGACTGCGATAGGAAAGAGGGCGAGCTCAAGGAACTCCTCAAACTAAGCGCTCAAGACTTGTGGAATCGGGACCTTGATATCTTCCTGGAACATTGGGAAACCCTTCTCGAAGAGGATGTTGCAGTGGAGAACAATGAGAAGCGCAAGAAGAAAGTCAAGCAGGGCGCGACACTCAAGACCCGAAAGTCCTTGGGGAAGGGAAAGAAGCGCGCTGATGCCGACATCTCTGACGATGACTTCATGCCAACCAAAGCGGCGGCTAAACCGCGTAAACCTGCAGCGCCGAAACCTACAGTGTCGAGACCCATGGCTCCGTCTAAGCCTTCCCCGAAGGCAGAGGAAGTTGGTATTGACAGTCTCATGGATGTGGATTCGTCCCCAATTATTGCAAAGACGGCTGCCGCAAAGGGGAAGGGAAAGGGACCTGTGAAGCGTTCATCGTGAGTGCGCGTCGTACTACAGCCTCCCCGTGACTAATAGCCTGTAGTCTCGATATGGAGGATGACGATGACATGTACATCAAGCCCGCACCGAAGAAGCCGAAAACGACGACGAGTGGTTCTATCAACGACTTCTTTGACAAGGTGCCAGCTGCTCCCGCCAAGAAGGCTCCGGTGCTGAGAAAGGTGTCCGCTAAGCCGAAGATAGCCGAATCTGACGAGGACGAAGGTGTTGTCCCATCGGCCAGCCAGGGCACGCGACCACAACGCGCGGCTAGGGCCGCCGCCCCGAAGTATGTGGAACTTGATCCAGACGATGAGGATGACAAACACTCTGTGTTTGAGATTTCGGACGATGATGAGTAGGACGGGCTAGCCCCTACGCGAGATCGGAGCGAGGGCCACTCCGCCTCGGTGTAATGTACTGCACGGCTCCTAATACACATGTAGACTACCTGACGGGGAAGGCGCAATAGAGGATTACTCCTAGGACCTTCTGCCCGGCCCCCGGGACGCTATTCGCCGGTGATGCTCGTGCCCCCATCAGCGGGCAAACGCAGTCATGACTGAATGATCACCATGGACGGAGTAAGGAACGGTCAATACCGCAGCCATCGGGCTCGTCCCATCCTCATTGACGAAGTCATCAATTCCTGTGGAGCTGGCGACCATGTCGAAGCAGATCATGCCCGGATTAAGAAACCCGACTTGCGCCCTGATCTCCCGTACGCAGCTATTTCTGAACGCATTGCGGTAGACTTGTTCGATTCGTTACCCTCATCGGTGGACGGTGCCTCCTACGCACCGATGCCCCGCAATTCTTGGCACCTTTACAATCCTTCACGCACCATGATTAGCCCACTCGATTCGTTGATTTACCGTGCCAAGTCGTTGCGCCACGCCCGCCAAGTAAGTTTATGCAATGCGGTTGCTCTGCGTGCTGCCGAACGGGGCTCGGGAATTCCCCGAGCAGTCACATGAGATCAGTGCAGAGCAATTATGCGAGACCCGATTTGAGAAGGGCCCGGTCCGAATATAGAAGAACGGGAGAGATCCGAAGAGTCGCTGGACCTTCTATTGTTCCAACTCGCCCGAAATAGGTACTGAGGCAGATAGACGCTGTAGATAATCGCGCGGGCAGAGATTATCTATGAATGGAACCGAGCTGATGGCCGTACGATGGGCTCCTTATCTCTCGCCACCCATCTGTACCTGGGGCCTGCCGGCTCTCGGTGACAAAGCCTGACATCCACGCACGCAGCCTTCCCTCGTGGGTTCCTTCCTCATCCCGCGTTCGCCGGCCGAGCACGTCAACCACGGGCCGGAGATCGTAAGTAATCAGATTACCGTTTATGAATCTTGTCTCTCACGCCGTCCGGCGCCAAGGGATGTGGTGCACGAGAAGGGAACCAAACGTGCAAGGCGGTGCACATGCTGTAATTTGGTCTAGAGGGGAAAGAGGGTCATACGATTTTCTCGGCCTTTCGGGGCTAGACTGAATGACAATTCGACGAGGGGCGAGACATCGCGGCGGGTGGGCCACTGAATAGTGGAGGACAACCGCTCTTCGTAGCTCCACCGGGCAAAGCTCATGGACGAGTCGTTACTGCGTCTACCATACAGGCACGAATGCTCTCATGGGTCGGCAGGATGCGCGAATATCGGGACTGATGCCCCTCTCCAGATTGACACACCAGGCACACGCTGACAGTCTTCTCAAAAAGCGGAGGTGGATTGCTGAGGGTTTTTTGCGCGTCCTCATAGCCACCGCCGGTTGGTGCCGGCTTCCCGTGCCGGAGAGGGCGCTCGATCACTTCTGGAGGAACCCTGTCGGCTCGGGCGACCAATGTGCTCCCTCACGTCCTTCCATTCAGTCCGCTCTTTGTTTAGCACATCCTCACCAGCAGACGAACGTCTAGACTTGCTTGTTTCGGGTCTTGCGGTCTTTGCTTGCATCTGTCTTCTTGGCGGGTCTTACAACTTCGAAGTGAATGGCGATCTCTTCCCTGGAAAGTGCCGACTATAGCCGGACCCGGGTCCAGCACCTGTCAATCTGCATCAAGCCGACGTGCTTCTGTTTGCGAAGTTTTTAGCTCCCATCGGATAAGATGGAGCGAAGGCGGATCTAATCTCAGGGCTGCCGTATGCTATCAATTGTCATGGGCCTGTCGAATGTGCGCGATTGATCGGGCAGACTCGTGTGGCTCTAGAGATCGATGGGTACAATGTGGACAGCCGCTCGACGGTGTGCCACGGCGCATGACGAATGGGGTGCATAGTATCGCTCCCGTCCGGCCGTATCGCTCCCCTTCCCATGTTCCTGCCCTGCGGGTCCTTGGGGCTCCAATGCGAACATCCTTACACGTGCGATAGGTCGCCATGATGAGCAAGTCTTCGGTTCTGTGTTGCGAACCCGGGGTCGGTCCGCAAGACATAAAGAGGCGGCTCGGCCCTCCAGTATTTCGCACAACCTGGTCTTCCCCCCTTTCCTCTCTGTGTCCTCGTTCACGTCCAGTATCGACCTACGTGAGTCCCTTACCCCTTACATTCGCGACGAACGTGCTAAAGGCTGTGTGCCGTCCTCGATCACCAGCCACGACCCTCACGATCACGCTTGCCCCACATGCCTCACAATAACAACTTCTTAGACTTGCACGACAAGTTGGAGATCTCCCATGGTACGCTCGATCACCATTAGGATACCCGATAGCGAGTTAACCTTATGTTGCTCTCCCTTCTACAGCGCTCTTGGGGTCAGTCACGGCCTTTTTCCTCGTCCCAGGGGCCATGATTACGGCTCGGTACGCGCGCAACAGCAAGAGATGGTATGCGATTCACTGGATCCTCAACACTATCGGGATGTTCTTCATAACGGCTTCCTTCATCATGGGTGTGAAGTCGATCAACGGCAACCAGATTGGCGGCTCCAAGTCCGACACGCACCATCGTTTCGGTCTGGTTACCTTCTTCCTTATGATCACTCAGTGCGCCATCGGTCTGGCAGTCCACTACACCAAGGCCGGCGGACCGCCTCCTGGCCTCCCTGCTCCAGGCAAACACTGGTCGCGTTACTTCCATGCGTTCATGGGTATCTGTATGGCCGGCACACTTTACGCTTGCCTTTACTCCGGCATGCATGAGTGGACCAAGGCATCCGACGATGCTACGGTGACTCCCACCGCCGTCCGCGTTGTATTCTGGGTTGTATTTGCCTTCATCGTCGGCATCTACTTCCTTGGCTTCTACCTCAGGCGCGGAACCTTCAAGGGCAAGGGGATCGAGGAGAACGCAGCGGCGCAAGAGTCGGACGAGTCGGTCCATGAGAAGGACAAGGACGCATTGGCTGCTGCGTAGATTGTTTTATCTTCCTCGGTTCCATTACACGCTGCTGTCTGTTGTGTATCACATAGTTGTCTTCTTTCTTGGTTCGTTGGTGATGCTAATGGGAAAAGTGGCAAACACGTCTACCATCTCCATGTGCCGCTATGCAAAGTATCGAACCAATGCGGTATGTCGTACATACAGAGCACGTTGCCCCGGCACCGCCGCCTCTTCCAGCCGTTTCGTAGAAGGATAAGTCGGCCGGCTACATGATACTGCGCGGGATTATGGCTATACACACGGGCGGGTGTGCAAAGCTGCCTCGGACTGGTATCGGAATACCTCGGAAGGTGCCGCCGTTGAGGTAGCCTGTCGTTCCTCTCTTACGTAGTCGCACAATGGCCAATGCCTAATAAGCTTGGGTTCCTGAAGATACAGACGGAATTGGCATGAGGAAGCAATCAAAGTCCAGTGCAGGTCCTCGGCGAACCGAACTGTCCCTTTCAGAAGGCAACCACGTCCGCGCGTATCTTCCGTCCGTTGCACGCGACTTTCATGTTCTGCTGTAGGTCACTTCGCCCGGCAGATTTGGGAGTAGAGCATTACTCAACTTCGTATTGTAATGCCTAGGAGATATGGAGGCGCAACAGGGTACCGCAAGAACTGACTGTCAGAATCTCGCTCAGCCGAGTGTGACTGAATCTCCGGCTCCCGACTGCAGTGCCTCACACTACGAGAGACGCATGCATCATCCACAGAGGCATAGCAGATAGTAGAAAATTTGCTGTTGATTGTGCGAGAGCGTCTCGGTGCTGTTATCCGAGTCCTTCTCGACTTTGGTGGTCAGATGGGCTTCTCATTTAGACAATCGACTGGGATGGCAGCAGGGCGTTAGGCTCGGTTACTCGACTGTACCGCTCGAGGCATCTTGTTCGCATGGTCGAGTCTAATCAAGTCCAATGGGGACCTACGGGTTTACTATCCATGACAATCTGCCGGTGGTACGATACCCTTGGTACGTGCGAAAATTGCTCCCAGGCGGGTGTGCCTGCGCATCGTGCCCAACGCTTGATTAATCAAACATCGCGGCAAGTCCGTCAAGACGTATTCAGTACCGACCAATTGGTGGAAGACATTGTGATTGTTAACAGAAGAAAGAATCAGAAGGTAACTAGTGATACAAGATAGTCTGCCGTGTTGAAATGTGGCCCCAAAGCCCCTGATCCCGCATTGACGTCACGTCCAAGAATACAACCCAGACCCTCGAGCTTTACCTTCCAAACCTTGTACAACGGACTCTGAACCATCACCGTGCTGCCGACGACCAATATTCCAGACCTTATGCACCTGATTTGCTAGCTGCCCTGCTGTCTCTGCAACACTCTCCTGAGCAACGGATCTCACTAGATCTGGGACAGTCCCCGAGACGGCACCAGCACATAGCAGGGTGCATGTGGGTTCTCCTTGGGGCTGCCGCTGTATCTGAAGATTTCGTAGGCGGGCGAAGAGGAAAAGCAGAAGGAGCAGCGACAGGGGCGGGTGGTGTAGCGCCTTCCGTTGTTGTCCCAGCTAACGATGCAGGCTGAGGGCGGGCCCTCGTGGCGGCCTCGAACTGCGCCCATCCGCCTGCCGCCTGGATCTGCTTTTCCAGCCTCTCCTTCATCCAACGATAATGATGCTCGGTCCAGAATCCAGAGCTCGACATGAGCTCGCGCAGAGCTATGTCGATGGCCTGGATGGCGTTAGATGCGGACTGCAAGCGCAGAATGATTGGCGCACCTCGGGAGATGGCTCCGCCCCTTCCTGGTATCGCAGCTGCTGCCCCGCAAGCTGCTGCCGAGCCCTCGGATCTCCGCCTGTCACCCCCGTTCCCTCTTCCCTGCTAGCCCAAGGTGTTTTGGACTTGTTCGATGACATGGATTACTGAAGGGTATAAGAGATGTTTGTGGGTATCGAGCGCAGTGGTAGAAGATGAAACGACCTCCGCTCGAGCTCGAAACGGCAGTCTTCATTGCTCCCGCTCCGAGACACGTGCTCCGATCCTTTCTCTCCTACGATAGTGAGCTTGCTCTTAACCAGTCAGATGCCACCATCCCATAGGTTAATGAAGCATGGAGGCATCGGAAACATGAAAGGTAACAGGTCATGCATGTCTCGCTGCCGTCGAGACGTGCGGCAGTTGCTGCATCTGACCGATATCTGGTTCAATACTTGCTTCTTCCTTTGTTCTACTAGGCAACCTTTGCAATAAACTGTACGATTGTAGAAGCGAAGGAGAGCCGGAGGAGCTCTTGCGGTATGGTCAGAGGTTCAGCGTCCAGGCGAACATGACCGCACCAACAAGCGCGATTGCCTGTCCAACCGAAGGAGGCAGACCCAATGCATCACTGGAGCCCGAGCTCCCAGATGTGCCATTGGTCCCACTGGTTGGAGCCGCAGTGAGAAGAGAGGGTGACGGAGCTAGCAGAGGAAGTGTTCGTCGCGGCGGTCGAGTTCGTGCAAATCGCGCTCGAGGGGACGGTGTAGTCCGCCAGCAGTATGATGTCCGCGCACTGAACGAGGTGGGTTAGGCGGCGCAGTATCAGGGATCATCGTGAATGCTCACATCATACAGAGGGCCATCGCCGCCATTGTATTGTACCTGGTTCGTTGCCATCGTTCCATTTCCAATGCCAGGTACGCTAAGACTGGCTACATCCACCGGGAAGCAGATTGTCGCCCTGCCAGTTCATTGGGATGAATCCATGGAGCATGCCCTGCAGCGTGCTCAACCCGAGTTTCTCACTTTCAGTTTGCTATATAGCTCACGTATTCCGTTCCATTCTCCGTATGGTTGAACTGCACAAACTGCGTCGGGTTCGAATCGAAGCTAATCTAGGCGCCGACTTGGCATGAGGGATGGTGGTTCGAGATGTCGATGACGCCGCCATTGAGAGGGAAGGGCGAGCGTGCGCCGGTCGGATAGCCAGAGCAGAACGTAAATTCGGGTTACTGTGGGTACAGAATGTCAGCAGATTCGCCAGGAGTAAGTCATAGTGTAGGCTTACTGCCACGAATGGGCCGCGAGGTGGAGGGTAGTTCAGCGTGAAGTGCGCAAACGCCGGCGCGAGGAAGAGCAGAGCAAGAGAGAGTTGAGCAAGCATCTTGAGGCAGCTATTTATTGTCTCTGGCACGGTATGTTCGAAGCACTCGAGGTGGGCCTAAGTAGGTAGAGCCCATCCTGAGGGCCGTACCTAACATCGAGACTTCTGCGACCTGCTACCGGCGATCCCGCCGGGCTTCATCAAGACACACACCAGATGCGCTCTTGTCAAAAGAAAGGGCTGGAAGGATGACTTCTGGTTGTCCTGCGTTGAGATGCGGGGAACAGAACGTTGTCTTGGCATTTACATCCGAAGCATCGCAGGTCAAATGGGCGTCTTCTCCCGCTTGATGGTTGTTCTTCGATAGATGGAGTTGAGGACCCCGGAGGTCGGCTTCCTTATCGCCCGACAGGATTCTCAAATACGGAAACGGCATGAACACCGGGTAGAGCACACCATTGGTGACCGAATTGACTTCTTTTCTGACTTGTACAGGTATCAACGTTACAATGGAGAAGGACAAAGATAGTCTACATGCTGAACCGTTCCGCGTGGACCTCGACTCCGCCACACCGGGCCGCACGCGCCGGGCTGATAGCAGCGACGGCGTTCTGCGCGTGCCTGACGAGCATCTCAGGCCCACAGGCCGCCACGCCGACCCCGCCGCCCATGGAGGGCTTCCGGCCCTCGCCGTCCTCGACTTCGAAGTCGAGAAGCGGCTCGAGGAGAGCCTCGATCTTCGGCTTGTCGGTGTTGACGACGCAGTCGGGGATGGAGGCGAGGAGCTCGGGAGGATCACCGCACGGGCAGGTGAGGAATATGCGGACTCGTAGATCCAGGAACGGCATAGCGTGGGCACGAAGGGCGAGCGACTGCAGTTGGGCAACGAACCAGCCCACACAGTCTATCTCACAGAGTAAGAACATGCCCGAAGAAAGGAGTAGAATGCCGTACCGTACGAGCGGATGTACCACACCCAGTCGATCTCCCTCAACCGGCGATCGCCGTTCTCCACACCGGTGATGAGTTCGTCCAGGACACCGAGCGTGAAGGTGACTCCGCATCCACCGGCGATGAGGAGCACGCGCTCCTTCGGGCTCATGTTGACGCCTCCGTACGGCCCGTCGAGCATGACCCACGCCCGCGTCTTGCCGAGCTTGTTGAGCGCGAGTGTCCAGTCCCCGTTGACACGCGCGCCGAGGAGCATGCCCTGCGTGCGGGTCGGGTCGGACCGCGGCGCGGGAGAGTTGAGGATCGTCAGTGGGTGGGCCTGGAACGCCTGTGTGCCTGCAAAGATCCGCAGGCGGACGTGCTGGCCGCCGCGCCAGCCACCGTTCGCGTCCGGGATGTGGATCAGCGTCATTTGGTCATCGACGGGCAGGACGTTGGCGTCCTTCATGCGGAAGCGGAGCAGGCGGACGGCCAGGTCCCAGCCGTAGAAGGCGAGCGCTGGGAAGATCCAGGGGACGGCATAGGGGGTGTGGTAGTTCAAGCAGACGAAGAATGCCACGTAGAGCGCGACGCTGAGGAGCGTGTTAGCACACGATACCGGGTCAGCGGTGGGTCACGTACTGGGATGCGAAGAAGAACTGCCAAGCGAGCCTCCGGATCGGACGGATGCTGGTGAGGACAATGAGGAAAAGCGTGGAAATCGTGGCGAGCCCACGGCGCTCCTTGTCCTCGGTCCAGATGAGATACGCCATGTCAGACACGATGCGGTTGTTGATCCACAGGCCGCCGTGCACGACGGCGAGCACGAGCATCATGCGCCCCGCCCAGCGGTGGAGGAAGTTGAGCTTCTCGTAGCCGACGGAGAGGAGGAAGGCCAGGAGGGAGTTCTTGGTCGAGAGGAGGAAAACGGGCGGGATGAGGGAGAGGACCATGAAGCCCGCTCGGTTCGAGTTGAGGACCAGCTCGGAGTTTTGTGTGAGGCACAGCAGCAGCGTGAGCGTGAAGCCAAGGAGGAGGAATACTGGGTTCAAATCAGAACAGTTTTCGACGAGGAACGAGACCTATTTACGCTGTCCGACGCTCAGCTTGACATATTTGATGTCCCAACCAAAGATATTCATGAAGAGCGCTTCGACGGCTCGGAGCACTCTGACCGGGGCGGGCACGCTGGCCCAGCGAACGCTGTCGGTGCGCTTCATAGCGGTGCCATTGATGAGTGCCTCCTTTTCTTCCTCGACGCCCATGGGCGCCAGGTCCTCGTAGACGCCCCATGCCTGCACGCCGTCGCGTTTCCATGCGGTGCGGAAACGGCGGTAGAGCTTCGGGGAGCGGTAGACGATCGCGGCTGCTGCGACGGAGACCCAGGTGTAGGTGAAGATGAGCGCGTAGGCCGGGTCGATGGCGTATACGCTGTGGGGTGGGGGCTGTCAGGGAACACGATGGCCAGGTGGGAAGGGGTCACTGACTCGTCTTGCTGCCCCGGGGGAGCAGGGATGTCGGGGGGCGCGCCTGCGTCTGACATTGGTGGGATGCAAGGAGGACGAGTAGCAGAGAGAGGGGGCTGAGAGCTCAGAAGTGCGGTGTGGGCCAACAAGGGGGCATAAGAAGGGGCGAAAGGGAGCCAGTTCGCCGAGGGAAGGGAAGCACGCGCAGAGTCCGCGGGAGCCGCCGGTGATTCCCGAGTGACGATGATCGGGCGCCCGAGTGCAGTTTCCAATTGCTGCTGTGTCTCCGGCGAAGCACAGCGAGTAGTGTGACGGTGCTCAACGAAGAGCGGTGGGAGACGGTTCGGACCGGCCGTCCCCAGGAGGGACGTGACGCCGCGAAATGGGTTGGCTGAGCCGGCCACACGGAAGCGAAGACCACGGAACGAGGGCGGTGCGCCGTACCGTGCCTTGGTCAGGGCCACCCGGGACCCCGATCACCCAGATTTTCAACCGTCAGGCATTCCCATTCCCTTTTTCGGCAGCTCGCGGCGGCTCTTCCGCCTTGGGAACGCGACTCGACATGACATTTGCATGCATGTATGATCGCATTCCCTATCCAAATCATTCCAGGCCATGTTATTATACAGCGAATTTCGGTCACTATATGACGTGAAGATATATTTTCCCTGCCAGCCCATGTCCAACCCCGCCTAGAGAGCAAGAGCCAGAGCGGCAACGCTGACCACCATCCCAAGAGCGCCTGCAGCAATAACGCTCTGGGGCACGGCACCGCTCGCGGGGGTGGTAGTAGGGCTGCTGCTGGGGGAGGTGCTGCTGCTGCCCGTAGGGGAGGTGCCGTTGAAGCACGTCGTGCCCGAGGGCACCGTGTAGTTAGTAAGGAGAACGACGTCGGAGCACTGCGAGCGGGTTGAGCAAGCCGGCCCGGCATGCCATAGCCTATGCAGGAAGGAGCGCACCTGATAGAGCTCGCCGTCCCCGCCGTTGAAGTACACCTGGATGGTCGCGTTCGTCCCGTTCGCGACGCCGGGGATGGAGGCGAGCACGTCGACGGGGAAGCACGCCTCGCCCTGGTAGCTGATGGTAAAGTACGGCTCGAGGAACGGCTGCGCGGCGGCCCACCCAAGCGACAAACGGCGACATCAGCACCCTGCCCTCCCACGGGCGCGGTCAGCGGAGACGGGCACGCACCAGCGGCTGGCCCGACGCGGTCATGTTGAACTCGCTGAAGTTCAGCGGGTTCTGGTCGAACGAGATCACCGCGCCGATGACCGCGCTCGGGTGGTGCGAGGTGATGTCGATCACGGCCGGGCCGAGCGGGAAGGGCGTGCGGTTCTGTGCCTGGGGGAAGCCGCCGCAGAACTGGGGCTCGAGGTCCTATTCAGTGCACCGGAGCAGCCTGGTCAGCGGGGTAGGGGGGGGGGGGGGGGGGGGGGGGGGGGGGGGGGGGGGGGGGGGATGGGGAAAGGCGCGAACCTCATCGAACCCCCGCGTCTGGGGGTAGTTGAGCGTAAAGTGCGCCGAGGCGGCAGCGGCAGCAGCGAGCGCGACGAGGAGGGAGGAGAGCATCTTGGCTCGGACTCAGGTGTTGTACGGAAAGAGGACCGGGGGGAGGGAAAGGCAAGGCAAGGCAAGGGGAGGAAGGGAGAGATAAGATGAGATCTACCGACGGGGCTTGGTGAGCGGGCGGTTTTATACGTGCAGGTTCGGGCGGAGGGCGGAAGGCGACAGATGGGCGGGGAAGGGAGCCTTGGGTACTAAGGGACCACTCGCCGCGTCCCACAGATTCAGTCATCGAGTCCTGCGCATGCAACGCCGCATCGGGACATGCATACGGACGGGGACTCACTCGGACACAGCACTGCGCACCAGTGGGGTCTGATCGACGTTTGCTCGGGGACCCGGATCGCTTGGCCCACTTGGCCCACTGTGCGCTGCGGGGCTTGGGCTCGGCGCGAACTGTGCAGTACTGTAATCCAAGGGGACTTCCCCCCGAGATCATTATGTACGCATGGGCAGCTCGACCGCGGCGTGCATGCTACTGCAGCGAAGGAGGGAACATGGCACAAGCTTGATTCTACATCCTATTGTGTACACTAGTGGAATAAACGACGACTGCTGGTATCACCCCCCACGCCCACCCTTCCGCTGCCAGCCAGAGACAGTACAGTACAGTACAGTACAGAGCAGGAGCGGGTTGGGTTGGCTAGTTGGCGCCCGTCATCGAGTGCGCGCCTCCGTGATTCGCATACCTGCCAAACAGGACCTCGCCGACGCCGAGCCCGGCCAGCACGGCGAGCACGTACGCCCAGTTGAACGTCATGACGGCGAGCATGAGTGCGTAGCCGAGGGCGGCCTGGGCGACCTGGAGGACGCCGCGGGGCAGGTCCTGGGCGGGCAGGAAGGGCGGGACGAGCCGCTCCATTGCGGAGAGGCGGGTGGGGAAGGGCGGCGGGATGGCGCGGTACGTGATTATGGGGATGTCGCCGGGCGTGCAGCAGTCCTCGACGTCGGCGTCCGAGGTGGACGTCGACTTTTTCTCGTCGGAGGAGGTCGGGGAGGAGGCGACGAGCGGGACCCCCGCGGCAGTGGTGATCAGGGCGTTGCCGTTGGAGCCGTATTTCCTTGCCAGGATCGCGTCGGTCCTACGCGGCCATGCATCAGCTCTGCCGGCCCTCGGATGAGTTCACAGGAGCGCGCGCACCTCTGCTTCCACCAGACCTCGCACAGGCCCCGCACAGCGGCGATCCACCTGTCGATGAGGGCGAGGAGGAAGAGGCCGAGGCAGGCGCCGGCCATGGCGCCGTTCGTCTGGGGCGTCCAGCCCGCGAACCACAGCTGGTCGAACGGCGTCGCGTGGAAGCCGAGCATCATCCCCATCGTGCCTGTTGTTGCGGTCGTGCCCGTCGCAGTGCCGCCCATGTCCATGCCGTCCATGTCGTCCATCGTTGGCAAGGGGGTGGGGGTGGGGGGGGGGGGGGGGGGGGGGGGGGAGGTGGCTGGACGAGAGAGGTGAGCTCGAGGGGCAGCGACTGAAGCGGTCGGGGGACACACCTAAGTAGCGTGAATTGCCTGCGCAGTAGCAGCCGCGTACAGCCCTGGTCCGAGTCTCAAGTGGGGGCACGAAGGGACGCTGCACTTTCTGCCCACGCCCGCCTGACCCCCTCGGGCACATATACCTCCGCGCCGCTGCTTCCTAATCCGTCGATCGCCCCAACAAATACCTCCGTCGCCTCCCGATTCGCCCGCGCCCCCCCGACCCCGCTCACCGGGAAGTGTCCCGGCCCTCCGGCCTCCCTCCCACCCATATATGTTAGGCGCCCGGAACCCGCCGCGGTCGATGCTGGCCATCAGCGGAATGCGCGCGCGCTTCTCCGGACGATTTTGGGCCAGGTTCGAGCGCACAGCGATTTTCGCGAGCGCGCGCGGGCGCGGCGGGAGAGGGCGTGCAAAGGGGTCCTGGGGCGGCGCTGCCGTGCATAGAAAATAGACAGGATAGGACTTGGGCCAACACCCGTGCGTGCTCGAGCTCCCTCGTGGGGCCGCTTCGCAACGCGCACCAGATCGGGCGTCCCGCGCCCCAAGCCTGCCGAAAACCGAGGGGGGAGATTAGATATGCAACAGCGTTGGCTGTCCCCTCTCCCCTCTCCCGAGGCCAGAAGCCCATTCATTCATTGCCCATTGGGAAAGTGGTGTGCCATTCCGGGCTCTTGTGCCGGCAACCAGTCGGCCAGTCAGTCGATTTCCTATCGCAGCAGCGGCCATCCGAAGCGCATCGTGTTGCCTCGCAGGAGGATGACGACGGCGCGAGCCAGTCCGCGGCTCGGTACGGGCAGGCAGGGGAGGGGCACAGAGGCGTGGGAAGATCCTGCCCCAAGGAGCAGCCCGCCGCCTGCCGCCCGCCGATCGCAGTGCAAGTGCAAATGCAACAGTAGCAATAGGAACGGACACGAGCGGCGTCGGATTGCCCGATGCACCACCACCCGGGCGCTACGGTGCGCCGGTCCTCGGCCGACAGCCGGAGGATGCTGGCGCGGCGGGAGGAGGCGGGTGCAGAATGCGCGCGCACGGGCCAGCCTCGGCGAGGGAAAAGAGCGCGCGGTTGTTCAGGGCCGGCTGGCGGGGCTTGCGGAGGCCGGTTGGGGGAGGGGCGTGGTCGATCCGAGTAGGAGGCAAAGCAGTCGATAGACAATGGACAGTGGACGGAAGCCGGTGATGCAGCCAGGTTGGCGAGACAGGACACAGGCCAGAGCGCGGAGGTGAGAAAGAAGAGAAGGAAAGGCACAACACTGCCCGGGCGGGGCACATGCCGGCCCCCGGAGGGGGATGGAGGGGGATTGTCCAAGGCTCGCGGGGGGCGGCGGGTGCCGAGCGGGGGGGGCGAAGCCAGTCTGCGAGTGAGGGGAGGAGGCGGGGGAGGTGGTGCCATGTGGGACGGGGGAGGGGATCCGTCAGAGGCGGAGCAGGGGTGGGAAGCGGCGGCTGAGAGGGAAGTGTCGATCAGCGATCAGCGAAGGAGGACGAGGAAGGGGAGGGAGCCCAGCGGGGAGGGGAGACGAGACGAGATGAGATGAGATGGCAGAGGGAAGCGAGATAAGCAGCCATGCGGGCATGTATGGTGTTTTCCTGGAGTGTGGGAGCGGGAAGGGAGGGGGAAGCGGGTGAGGTGATGCGCGAAGCGATACGAAGGGGGCCCATCAGCAGCAGGGTGCTTGGGCGCTCCCACGCCCTGCCTGCGCAGGGTGGCTGATGGGGAGGGAGGGGGCGGCTGGGCGGTGGGGAGGGAGGGGAATCGCCTTATAAGTGCATGGCTCGTGCCGTTCGCAGCTCAGCGGTGATGGCGAAGGCGGGAGGCGGGGAGGGGGAAAGGGGGGACGAATGAGACCGCGCGCGTTTGGGGGGGGGTTAAGTACCCCGTCTGCTGAGCATGCGCGCTTTGTGCCGCTCGCCCTTTGGCTTGGACGGCGAGGGGCAGAGGGGGCAAATCGATGAGGCATTTCTGGGCGGGAGAGGGAAGAGGGATTTACGCGGTTGGCCGGCGGGGCGCGTCAGGGACGGGAAAGGGGATGGAAAGGCTCGGGATTTGCGGGGCGGAGGCAGAGCGTGCCGGGGCTGGGCCGGGCGGGCGGGAGCGGGCACGCTGATTGGCCAGGGGTGCCCGACCCATCATTTGAGGCGGCGCAACGGTGTCGCCATAACGCGCACGGCAGCGTGGTGACTAAACTTGCTGCTTGCGACTTGCAACACTTGCGACTGTCCATCACCGCTTGCGTCTAAAAGCACCGTCGTCCATCGCCGAAGATGCACCGCGCGCGCACCCTCCGGCTTCCCAAGCACCAGCACGCCCTCCCCCGCGCCCTCCCTGTCGCCCGCACGCTGCACACCACCCTCCCCCCGCTCAACGCCCACCCCCGCACACCAGACGACGCGCACGTCCCGCGGCCCTCCGACGGCCGCCTGCCCCCGCAGCGCAGCCCACTGGGGGAGTACACGACGGCGGCGGCGCACTGGACCGCCCCCAGTGTGGAGTATGAGCAGGTGCGCGAGTGGGCCAGCAGGCCGAGCGAGGTGCGTTCTGCTCTCCCATCCCGGGGTACATGCTATGCTAACCTCCCCCTCCCCCCCGCAGTCAATCCTCCTCATAGACGTGCGCGAGCCGCCCGAGATAGCCCAGGGGTCCATCCCCTCCTCCGTCGCCCTCCCCCTCTCAGAGCTCAAGGACGCCCTCCGCCTCTCCCCCGCCGCGTTCAGGGCCAGGTACGGGTTCGAGATGCCCGTCCCTTCCGAGGGGCAGACAAAATGGGGCCAGTATTTCGTGCCGCGGACGGCGCAGGGGCAGGAGGGAGCGCCGTCGCACACCGCAGAAGGAGAAGGCGAAGGCGAAGGCGAAGCCCAAGAACAGGAGAAACAGAAGCAGATCATCTTCTACTGCCGATCGGGCAAACGCAGCCTCACGGCCTGCGACCTGGCTGTCCGGGCCGGGTGGCAGGGCGTGAGGAACTACGATGGGAGCTGGCTGGACTGGGTGAGGCGCGAGCAGGAGAGGGCCGCGGGGGGGAAGTAGGGCGCGCTGCTGCCTGCTGCTTGAGCCAGCTGTGGCCGGCGTACGACCGTAGGGGTACTGTACGCTATCGTACTGTGCTGTACTACCCGCCGACAAGCCCAAAGAAACATTAAGCACTCTCTACCGCGCACTGTCCCGCATGCCAACCCCGGCACGTCGGCATCCCAGAGAGGCATAGGCGGACATCCCCCCCCCCACCTATGTGCTGTAGTATGCCGCGCTCCCCCGTTGCACGCTGGGAGGGGGCTTGTAGTCTCTTGTATGCGACCGCAGCCCTGAGCAGCGTGCTGCAGATGCAGGCAGCGTGCGAGCTCGCTCATGCCAGCGAGGACCAGATGGGCCGGATGGGATGCCCCGCCGCTCGAGCCCATCCTCGTCTGAAGGCAGTCTTTCCTCTATGCAGATCCACTACTGTACTCCACGTACGAATTCTCGCGCTGTCAAGCCAGTCCGGGCCCGGACGCATTGAGGCATTTTGTGGACGACGATGTCGGGAGCCTAAGTTTGCACGCGGGGCTTTGTGCAAGCCCTTCCGCACGTGCTGGTTCTTCCCAGCGGCCAACATGAGCCTGGGATAGCGGAGCGCGGCCGTGAGGTGGACTGGAAAGCAGTCGGTGCTTGCGCGCGGAAGCGAGTGGTCTTTCCAACCACTACTAAACAGTATGCGAAGGCGCTGTTGCCACGAGCACAGACCTCCCCCCTACGCTTGCTATCCGAGCCTGGCCCGCTGCGCCTCTACTGTAGATAGAACTACGCGGTTCGTACAGAACGAAGGATGGTAGATGATTCATTTCACGAAGCTTGTAGGGCATGCTAACTAAGGACAACATGATACCACATGGAGGAAAGAGACTAAGCGGGAAGGAAAACTATATTTGACTAGGAAGCATGGATCGGCCAGGAGCGTGCTCCTTCTCTGCCCCATTGAACTGTACTTTTCGAACGTCGGACCGCATCTCGATGTAAGCCAGTCAGATGGTGAGCGCAAGCGCAGCACCGACGACGGCGAGGAGGCCGACGGACGCAGGCTGGAGGGCGAGCGCCGCACTGCTGCTGCTGGCCGTCGGGCTGCCCGTGGCCGCGGCGGGCGGGGTTGCAGTGGGGATGGACGTGATCGGGCTGGCGGACGAGCCGCTGGTGGCTGCGGTCGAGTTGCTGCAGGACGCCGTGGAGGGCACGGTGTAGTTGGTGATCAGGACGACATCCGCGCACTACGTGAGGGATCATTAACCACCCCGATTGTCCGGGGTCGGGAGCGACATACATCAAAGAGGTTTCCATCACCGCCGTTGAACTGAACCTGGATGGTCGCGTTCGTGCCGTTGACGATGGGCAGACCGACACTCTCCGCGTCCACGGGCAGGCAAAGCTCGCCCTCCCAGTTCATGGAGAAGAACGGCTTGAGCATCGGCTAATCGGATGTCTTTAGAGGGAGGGGTTGAGAAACACCGATGAGACCGCTCACGTAGGAGGTGCCATTGTCGGTGGTGTTGAACTGCACGAAGGTCGTCGGGTCTGCGTCGAAGCTGTAACTCTGTAAGCCGGCCACCTTGTGGTCAAGCGAAGCACAAATACCTGATGTAGAACCCAACTATGGCCGAGGGGTGCTCGCTCGTGATATCCACGAAGCCGCTATCCAACGGGAAGGGCGAGCGAGCCCCGGTCGGGTAGTCGGAACAGAACGACAGTTCCATTTGCTGAACATCGTGTTAGAACTGAGTTCCGGTTGTCTTCTTCTCGGATGCCGGAAAAGTGAGACGTACAGCGACGAAGGGGCCACGAGGGGGCGGGTAGTTCAGATGAAAGTGGGCAAGCGCCGGGGCGGCAGCGAACGCAAGGCTGAGGAGTGCGGTCGTAAACATCTTGGCTCTAAGAGTTTGAAAGGTTCAAGACAAAGGGGAAGATTGGATGGAGAGGTTAGCAAGAGGCACACAGACACGGTATAAGGACATACCAGAGGCTCCATTCAAGCGAATGCTTATATGTAGAGCAGAAGGGTGGTTTCGGCCACGCTAACCAGCTGGAACGTCGGTTTGAATTCGGGAACGGCAATCAAAGGATCGCACATTAAAAATAGCACGATTATTCCCTGGGATTTTCGTTTCCTGTTCCGACCAGTGTGCCTGACCCTTTCCTCTTCCGCACTTGCTTGTGGCTTGTTTATGATGCATCTCCGGCCGAATGCGACCTTGAGAAGTCACACAAGTGCATCCTTCCGGCGACGGCATGATGCACCGCGAGGACCCCGGAACCTCGACCATGACCGAATTTTGCCTCCATTCGGAATTTGCCCAAACAGTTCCTGCCACCTGCCATGATGGACACCCGGTGATCCTCAAAGAGCTTAGTCAATATCTCGTAGGTATGATCAACTCGCCGCCCGCAAAGGAAGGTCCTGATAAGACGAAATGGGCTTGAGGATCAACAATACGTTGACCTCAGCGTGCTGAGTAAACCATCTGCTCATGTAGTCGGCAATTCCCATGCCTCTCGCCTAGTCATGGGGTCACGTACGGGTGAGCTTCGCGCGTTGCGTCGAATGTTCGAGCCAATCCCGCCGTGAAAATTCCGAATTAAGGTGGATATGGATTCTACATGCGACTTTATGGCTATGCAAGCTCCCAAGAACTATTCCAGAACTACTGCACAACAAGCGTGGGCAGTCGCCGCGTGCGTTACAAGTTGAACTTCTCTGCTTGAACATGTATACCACCGATCCTAGCGGCGCGCATGGGACTTGTTAGTATAGACGGAGCGAGGCCACAAGACTGCCCCAGAGGCTGTGCTGACTGCCCCTCAGGCGGGTAGTACGCACAGCCACTCACCCTATGTCCGTAGCACGACGCGTCTGTTTTGCCAATTCACATATCTTGACTCTTACCATAACCTGCGCTCAACAGGTTATGAGCCCTGCGCTCAAACCATCAAGATACCACCTTCCAGCAACCCACAGCACCCCTTCCTGCTCTATCTGAAGTAACCTTAGTATCAAGGTGAACTCAGAAGTGCATTCCTACTCGGACACATCACCAACCCACTCCGACACTCTGCTCACATCTTTTGGACCGGACCGGACTCAGCAAACACAACATGTCGCACATATCACCTTCCAGCATCAAGGACGCACCAGCCTCACTCCTCAGGATCGAGCCACTGAATGCAGACAACTGGTATGCATGGAAACGGCGCATGCAAGCAGTGTTCAGAGAGCGCGGACTCCTGAGCTACGTGGATGGCACCACACCACGTCCGAGACCTGCGATCACGGATCAACCAACCGAGACGGAGCGACAGTGGATGAGAGATTGGGATGAGATAGATGTGAGGGCACAGAGCCAGATCGAGCTCTGCGTGGGAGATGCGGACATGGTGCACCTCATTGGAGCGGTGACAGCGGGCCAAATGTGGTCACAGCTGATCACTGTGAAGGAGATGACGGGCGAGCTGGGCCGGATGGCACTACAACGCCGCCTGTACCGGGCACAAGCACTCGAGGGCTTCGATATGGCCACTCATGTCAGTGATATGCGACGCCTGCAAGAGCAATTGCATATGCAAGGAGAAGTCGTGCCGGACAAACTTTTCGTCAACCTCCTCACAACCTCGCTACCGGAATCATGGGACAGCTTCACCCAGTCGCTACTTGGATCACGAGTCGGGCGCACACCTATCACTTCAAACGAGCTAATAGCACTGCTATTTGAAGAAGCAAACCGTCGAAAGGAACGAGATTCCACCGACGAGACTGCACTCCAAGGACATGATAGAGTGAACCGCGGTGTCAGACCACGCACTGACGGAATTGTCTGTGACAACTGCAAGAAGCCTGGACACTCAAGAGCAGACTGTTGGAGCAAAGGCGGTGGAAAAGAAGGACAAGGACCACGGTCAAAGGGGAAGAAGAAGAAGAGCGATCACGCAAATCAGGCGGATGATACGAACGACAACCTCCTCGATGCAGCATACCACGTTACTCCTGGTAGTGGATTCACCCACCAGGACTGGTTACTGGATTCAGGCACCACGTCGCACATCACACCACTCCGTGAAGCCTTCATTCACTATGAACCTCTCACTGCACACGAGATCAAGGGTATTGGCAACAATGCTATCCAAGCCCAAGGACGTGGCACCGTGAAGCTACACTTCTTTGTGAATGGCAAGAC
>KV424129.1:0-41119 GCA_001632435.1 Calocera cornea HHB12733
GAGCTCTTGTTTATTCTTCTTTAAACTCATGCTAATAAGGAATTAGAAAGGTCTTGAAGAGGAGCTGGCCAAGAAAGTTCATAAAGAGAAGGAACTGGCTTCTAACCTTGCTTCCACTTCTTTGGAAGTGAAGAAACTGAGGGAGAGGCTTCAG
This sequence comes from Calocera cornea HHB12733, assembly GCA_001632435.1. NCBI lineage: Eukaryota > Fungi > Basidiomycota > Dacrymycetes > Dacrymycetales > Dacrymycetaceae > Calocera > Calocera cornea. The sequence goes on from KV424129.1 coordinate 155, forward strand.
GAGAAGAAGCAGAAGAAGAAGCAGAGGAAGCAGAAGGCCAAGGAAAGGAAGAAGGCAGCCCAGGCTAATGCAACTGCTAACTAAAGTTAGCATTATACTTCATGTCTCTAAAGTAGCTACAAAATGAATGTAGCTCATATGGTTTACTTTACTACAGAAGGAGATAGTGACAGCAGGGAGGATAGGGATGGTGAGAATGTAGATAGTGAGACTGGAGACAGGGACTAGGATAGGGAGGATGGGAATGGTGAGGATGAGGATGGGGATAATAGGGATGGGGAAGACAGAGACTGGGATAGTGAGGATAAGGATAGATAGCAATGATGGGGATGGTCGGGAGGAGTGGCTGAAACTGTACAGTTCAGGGTATGGAAGCAAATCTGTTTCCTTAAAATTATTGTCAGGGTCCATTACTTGGACATGCATCTTACACACCTACCACCACCTGTCGCAAACAACACACACCTATATTCACCAAACAACAACAATACAACTACAACAACCTTCAACAATAACACTACTCTTCCAATACAATGACAACACTCACTCCAGCTGATTACATCCAGCTCTGTGAAGAAATCATTGCCAGCTACCCACATCTTCTCCCCACCCCTGGAGAAAGCTTCCAAACTCAATGGGGTATCTACTTCTACCCAACCAGAATGGTCAAGGCTGCCCAGTTCCTTGGCCTTCCTAAGCCCTGGTGGGCTGGAGAAGCACCCTCTATGAGGCTCACTCAAATCTCCCTGGAGTCTACAGCCAAGTTGATGGAAAGCATGGAGGAGTTGGAGGCATTTATGGAGGAGGAGAGGATGGATAATCATGAGAGAAACTTGTTTCTCTCAGCAGTAGAGGCCAAGTACAAGGAAGACTTGGAAAAGGACTTGCTTTTTGAACACCTGCTGATGTGATCACTCTTAATGTATCTCCACTTATAAAGCACCACACCACTCAATCAATTTGATTCTACTCTCAACTACTAAGTTTGGGTTTTTTAGTTGGTTGGAAGTAAGTATCAATACCACTATCTAAAGGCAAGGTTTCTGCTTCTTGTCTAGGTCTTTTGGGTTTGTTTAGAGGCCGAGGACGTGGTAAAGGTCTAGGTGGGCGAGGTGGTACTATGATACTGTCTGCTGGTGATTGTTGCTTATCAAAATCTAGTCCAACCTAGATTATTGTTAGTTTTCAAGTGTACAATTAGGTAGAAATAGGACTTACCTCCAGGTCTTGCAAGTTAGAGTATTCATAACCAGTATCAGGTAGTTCATCATAAGGTATCCAACCACCTTGATGGAAACCAGCATCTAAACCCCATTGTTCATTACCTGCAGGTCCTGCTTGCTTGGATTTCTCAAACATCCAATACTCTAGCTCTTGAATGGCTTCCCAATCTACATCCACTTTTTCCAAAGGTGCTGGAGCAGTGCAAAGATGTTGCCAAGCCATTTTGAGAAGTTCTTCTTTGCTTGCACTAGGATTTTCTTTGTAGAAGAGTGTTTGTTGTTGAGCCAGAGTCACCAGAGTCAGAGCATGTAAGTGCATAGGTTGCATGTACCATTCTGCTTTAGGTGTAGCAGCTGTATCAAAATGTGCATGTAGCCAAAAGAGAATTTGGCTTTGAGTGTCCAATGTTAAGTCTCCAGCCAGCACAGAGTTGTTGATATTGTGCAAATTGACCTTGAATACTGATGTAGCATGTCCTTGTTGGACTTGCTCTTTAGCCCATTCAACTGCTGGAATAAACTGAGAGCTTGATCCTTGCAAAAGAATTGAGCGCAGGGTATTTTCATGAGGTGCAAGTATATTAGCCAGTGCCATACTGCATGGTATGAGTGCAGTTGTTAGCTTGTCCTCTGATGGGTCTTGTGTAGAAGCCAAAGACCACATTCCCAGCTAATTAAAACTATGAGTTTAGAACAAAATTATAGTAAAGGTTAATACTTACTTGAACTTTGCGTCTAGCTAGTTTGTTCTTCCAAAGTGAATCAATCAAGTCACTCTCCAAGACCAGAGATTCTGCAGTAGGCTGAAGCTTTCTGTGTCTGTATTTGTTGCCCCGCCACCATGAGACTTTCCATTGCTTGTTTGGAAGCTTTTGCAAGAGCCTCACTGGGTAATAGTATTTACCCAGCTTAGCTAAAGCACCCATACCTGGTGATAGTCTTTGGGCTAGAGGACGTGTGTCCTTGGGCTTGACCTTTCTTCTTGCCATAGGATGAAGAGTGTGTTCTTGACAGAAAGAGCAGATAAAGGTTTCCCTTTGAGTGGGTTCAGCATGTCCATGTGGTACACATGCAACATGTGACCAATTGAAGCAAAGACTGCATTCTACCATAGTCCCTCCAGATGTTGTATCCAGCTTGTGACCGTTGCCAGCCAACCCACATCTACATTTGACTGGATATGGTGAATCCAGTGTAGGAGGTGAGGATGAAGGCAGAGGAGTAGCTGGTTCTGGTCCTGGTGTTGGGGACAGAGAGAGGTTTGTATGCTTGTGAGTGTACGGTAGAGTAAATCCAAGTTCTTGTCTTGATCTTTGGGGATTTGGATGTTTCAGCCAAAACAGCTCTTCAGGTACTAGCTGTTTAATACCAGGGCGAGTGCAGATTATTGTTGGTAATCCATCACTTGCAGAATGGGATATTGAAAGCTGGTATTGCTCTTGCAAAAGCTTGCATTGGTGTTCCATGAAGATTTGCTGTGCCTTCACACCACCTTTTAAGTAATAAAAGGCAGCATAAGTAAATGCATGTCTTCCAGCTAATGCATGATTGGCAGTACAAGCATTGCCTTGAAGCAAAACTGCTTTACCACCATGTTTCATGCCATTATATGAATAGACATGTTGTTGGTTTAGGGAATAATCCCCAGTAAAGTGATTGGCCTTGAGGTAGACTCTGCCAAGCAATTCATAGTGAAGTCCTTCACTATTTGCAAGGACATAAGTCCTAGGATATGGCCTGAGCTTGAGTGGATAGTTCCAATCATTGTTTTCTTTGCTTGCAGTTGATGATACCTCCAATTCTTCAAAAACCAGGCAAAGAGGCAGAGTAAAGTGCATATCCACAGCTTGAGTAGCATGTCCTGGGCAAAGAGGTTTCCCATCCTTTTGTCTCCAGCAATTAGAAGATTGCTGAGAGTGATGGCTCTTGCCATTGATTGTGTTCCAGAAGAATTGTTGGAGATCTCCATGATATTTGGACTTGAGTGCATCATCCAAGGTAATATAAGGCTTGGATCCTGGCTTGGCTAGCACTTGTGCATGGGTTGAAGAGCTTTGATAAGGTTCTGCCATTGAGGCATCACCAGTGCAAACTTGATAGGTTGTATAAAAGCCTCTGAAGTAGGATAATGCCTGGAAGTAGGCATTTAACCCTAACAAGTCTTTGCCAAGCCTTGAGAAACAAGCCTATGAAGTCAATAAGTTTATGATTCTAATAAGTTAATGGCAAAACATACTGTTAGAGAACCAAATGCATTGAAGTCTTCTTCAACATCACCATACATGGCCAATTTCTTTCTGAAATTATCTCTGGCAATGGCCAATTGAGTCTGGAGAGCTGCTTCATTGGTTCCTTGAGCTTCTATTCTTGATACCATGAGCTCATAGAATGCTGCATCAATGGTATTTGGAGGAAGGTTGGCGTAACTGTTTGTGAAGGCCAGAGAATCCAGAGAAATCATTTGAAATAAGAGCTCCAGCCATGTATCCAACCAGCAAGAGTTCTTGGACCAAGGAATGCCTAGTCGATACTCTGTGGCTTTAAAAGAAGTCTTCATTTTTGGCTTGGTTGGACTGTTGTATTGTGAAAGTCTTGATGCAGTATCAGGAGGTCTTCCATCATTGCTATAAGATGCTGGTATTTTAGCTCTATTAAGCTTAGAATGTCCAGTAGCTTTTTGAACTGCTTTCCAAGGCTCTGGTTGCCCATAACGAGTCCTAATGCCAGCTGATGTGTATTAGCTATGATTTGATGGAATTTTATAGAGAGATTTACCTTGAACTGCTTGAAATTGCTTTTCAAAGTAAACAGCAATATGATGGAGTAAATGACAGCCTTCCAAGAAAGGTAAATGAAGTTTGTTGCCACCTGCAGTGTAGAATCGAAAGTGCATGGCTTCTTCTGCATTAGTGGTTGTAGGCAAGCTGTTCCAAAGTGCCTGATCCATCTTGCGAAATGCATAAAACAACATAGATGCATGTCTTTCTTGCTTCCACCAGGAAAGCCAACCTTCAATCTTGGGGAATTCTTGTAATAGTCTTGAACAGGCAGCCTGGAAACCAAGAAGATCTTCTGCCTCAAAGAGTGTTTCCACAAGTTGAGCAAAGACAGATATCTTTTCTTTAGGAATAAGAGCTGTATCCCTCTTCAGTCTTGTTACTGTAGCTCTGAAGTGTTCTCCACATCCTCTCATGAGGCTTTCTGCTTGATTCTTCAATGTTTCTATATTGTGATCTTCAAGAAGGGAATGCTTTATGCAGAACTGAGTGAAAGCTTGGATGAAACCATTGCTTTGAGCAGTTGAGTGATCCAAGACCTAACATACATCAGCAGATAATCAATCGATATAATAGTGAACTCACATTAGCAAGAAGCTTTACCTCAAAAGGTGTATTGGTTTTCTTGCATTGTTGGAGAATGCAATCAAATAATGCTTCAAAATGATGGCAATAGTGATCTTGAGTTTGGCCATTGCAATAGGAGATCAAAACAGGAACCCATGAATGTAGATCTGGGGAATAGGTGGAGCTGATCATTAGAATTGAATCTGCACGTTGCCAGAATTTGTGGGCTGCATCAGAGACAAAGCCATTGACAGCTTCTTCTGCAATGACTTCTTTTAAAGCTTGAGTAGCCATAAAAGGAGTTTGCATAGTCAAAACTGTGATAGCACCAACTTGTTTGGCCACACAGAAACCTGGATAAGTGTTGTCCAAGGCTTCTAAGCTTTCCAGTGTAACATCAGGAGCAGTGCCTAATCCACTTCTTTGCTTGATATTTCTTCTTTCTGCTTTGATGCGATCCTTGTTGAATAGTACAGACGAGATATCACTTGCAACCTTGGTTTGTTTTCCAGGTACACCAACAAGGAGTTGAAGGGGTGCAGCATGTGGATGTTCCAAAACTAGATCTTCTAGCTTTTCTTCTTCTGCTTTGGTCATATGCAAAAGCACTGTTGGTTTTGCATGCTGATGATAGCCAGAGTGCTGGAATAGAATACCAGATGCAAATTTGGTAATTTGCATTCGAACACCACATGAGATATGTTGGAGAGAGGCTTGACAAGTTGGCCGAGTGCATTTCTTCTGCAATGCCATTGGAATAAGACGAGATTGAGATGGAGGCCGAATTATTGCCTTGCAATCTTGATTTGTGCAAGCAATAATGCCAAGACATCTTCTTTTGGTAACATGGCCACCCTGAGGTGTAGCTGAGGTTGCTGAGCCTGGTTTACTAGATCCACCAGTGGTTTCACATGCCCAATGGACAGTCCACCTCTTAGAAGCAAAGGCAGCTTCAGCTGGATAGATCTGGGAAATTTCTCCATCTGGCCAGTAATCCCATGTAGGTGCTCCATTTGGCTTTTGTTCAGTTGATGTTGCTTCTGGAATAGAAGGCTGAACAGAAGGCTGAGAGGTAGCTGGTGTTTTGGATGGAGGCATTGCAGAGACTGGTGTAGAGCTGGTGGGTGGTGGAGAACACTTGTGATGGGAATCACAGTGCATATGAATGTAGTGTTGATGAAAGAGTTCAAGCCGAGATGCAGAAGATAGAGGTATAGTTCCAGACTTGTTGGCAACTGGTGTAGGCAAGGATGAAGCAGATAGAAATTTTGCCAAAAGCTCATTGAGGCTATCACTATTGTGGGAAGCCTAAAGGCATATTAATTAATAGTAAAAGAAGAGAAAAACAAATAGCTTACCATGATTGAGCCAAATGACCTCAAGCAAGCACTCAATTATGCTGCTAAATTAGTTTGAGGGCACCTCAGTTGATGTGTTCACTGTAGTCATGTTAGTAGGAAATAAAATTCAAATAGAATAAAACTAACTGCGGTGAAGGTGAAGGAAGGGAAGAGAGGTGCAAGGGCCCTGAATTTTCGCAGAGCAAAAGCCCAAGTCAGAGATGCAGCTGCGTGCAGCTGCATGCAGCTGCACAAGGGTCCGCCTGTTTGACGCGCGGCTGCGTGCAGTTGCACTGCAGCAAAATATCCGTACCCCTCCCGCCACCGTCCGGGATACCGCGCTCGTTGTCCCCTGACCTCGGGAATAGGCGCTGGCGGCTTCGACCATGCATACTTATACCCAGACCAGTGCACAGATACCCCATCACTCTTGTACCTACTACCTTCCTTGTCCTGCGCTCATTGTCAAGAATGGCTCCGGATAATAATGCACCTCCAGTGCGTCTCTTGAAGCGCACTTCGACCATGGACACATCGAAGTCCGGCACCAGCACATTGAAGGCAGCATCCTTAAGGACCTTCACGACCCTCGGATCAAAGTTTTCCAAAGCGAGGTCAACATTCACCCAGCATGCGGGGAAGCTCGGTAAACATGCAGAGGATGGGCTTTTCGAAATTACCGGCGCCTCCCGCGTACGTCGATTACCGCTATCTCTAGAGCCTCGCTGACTCTTTTGACAGCCCGGCAATGAGGCCATGGCAGCATGTTCAGCGTTTCGAACGCGGGTTCAGCAGCTTACTGATCAAACGCTCGAAACTGCGAAGTCACCCGGTACAGATGCGGAGTTCAAGAAGAAAGCCGAGGCCCTAGAAGCGTGCGTTCACGAATTTCTGTCTCTGCGTTCTGACCGACACGAGTGAAACAGACTCGTCAACGAGATCAACGCGTATCTAGACAAGACGGAAGACTGTGGAACAAGTGGAAATCAGCCATCGTCGCCGACGAGGTCCAAGTCCCGATTGCCCAGTTCGACGAGCGGCTGAAGACGATTCTGGATGCCTTCACGGTGCGCCTGTCCTCACATTGCACGGCTACTCGTTAATTCCGGCCTAGGTGGATTTGACAACGAGCATGTATCTCAAGACGGGGCAAGACCTACGAGCCCGGGTACGTGTATGCATATGACAGCGCAATGCGCCCACTGAATTACCGCCTAGACACCGAGTCCTCTTCCTCCGCCTTCCGACTTTGCCAAGGGTTTCGACCCACGCATCTGCGTCGGACGTGATGAGGTCATTGAGTCCATTGTCAAGACATTAGTTGATGGCTCCTCGGCTCGTATCGCGCTTCTCGGCACAGGTGGCATCGGGAAGACCACGATTGCGCTCAAGGTCCTGCACGACCCGGATGTTGTCGAACACTTCGGCAACAACCGTGTCTTCTTCTCTTGTGAAGGGGACACGACAGTCGACGGTGTGCTTACCAGCGCCAGAAACGCTTTAAAGGTGGGAAGGCGGGTGGATCTTCGTGCAGCCGTCAAAGAGCGGCTAGCATCGCTCAAGGGTCCCGCGGTTCTGGTGATCGATAATTGCGAATCCGTCTGGGATACGGGTGCTGATGAGGGAGTGGAGGAGCTGCTCGTTGATTTCGCAACCATGCAAAATCTGTCATTGATTCTCACGATCCGAGGCGCCAGCACTCCGCCGAGCATCGAATGGTCGCCGGATTCTATTTTTCGGATCGAAGCACTCGAGCTCGAAGATTCCCGTCGGCTCTTCAAGCAGATCTCTGGAAAGCCGGAGCCGTCACCCGGGAATGGACAAGAGAAGAAGAAGATCGAGGAGGCAATTGATGAGCTCCTCCGGGAAATGGATGGTATCCCGCGACCAATCACGATCCTTGCCTCCCTTGCCCAATCGACCAACCCTGTGGACCTCTTGGCACACTATCGCCACGATGGAACGGTGATGCTAAAGAAGGGCCGCCGCGAGCGCGACTCGAGCTTCGATAAATCAACGCTGCTGTCCATCGAATCATTATCGATGAGGCAGCATCCTCATGCACTCGAAGCGCTTCGCTTAATCGCACTCTTACCCGAGGGGGCGGATCGATCTCAGCTGGAGGAGATGTTCCCCACAATGAATCGGCGGCAGGAGGCAGCCGAGGCGACACGGATTCTTCTGCACCTCGCCCTGGCCGATGACCGCTCTGGCTATGTGAAGGTCTTGGCCCCAATCAGGAACTTTATGGAGAGGAGATATCCCGCGGCTCAGGCGGCGCACTGGGCGGAGCTTCAGCAGTATTACGCCCGGTTGGCCGGCAGCGGCGAACACGTCGGGCGCAAAGAAGGCGCCGAACCTGTGAAGCGCCTGGACAAGGAGTATCGCAACATCGTCACCGTCCTTCAATACAGTCTGGCAACTGATCTCCCTCAAGCGCCCGTTCTGGAGGCGATCGTCGCATTTGCTCGATTCTCCATTGTTGCCCATCTTGGCGATTGCAAGAAGCTATTGTCCAAAGCCCTCGAGAAAGCTACGAGCTCGAACGATTTGGCTCGACATAAGGCTCCTCTGATGCTCGCTTCTGGCCGGCTGCTGATGCTGAAAGGTCAGTATCAGCAGGCAGATACTTCTCTCTGCGAAGCAAAACAACTATTTGAGGAACTGCATGATGAGGTCGGTGCCCTGGACTGTCAGTTGGCACTTGCCGACAACTTCTTTGCGCAAGGCATGTACGACGACGCCTCCTCTCTCGTCAGAGCCGCTCAGAGCATGGTTTTCTTGCAAACGGAAGACGACAAGCTGGGACAAGCTCAGTGTCTTCAGAAGCTCGGAATGATACTACGGAAGCAAGGACAAGGCGATGCAAGCGAAACGTTGGAACAGGCGAGCGACATGTATGAAGGCATTGGGTATGACTTGGGTGTGGCCGAGTCCGCCTGGGAGATCGCAGCCATCCTGGCGTCGAAGGATGAACAGACGCTCGACGCCATGAAGATGCTGAAAAAGTCGCGCGAGTTCTACGAGCAAATTGGGTTCACCCATATGTTGGATGTATGCGATGCTGAAATGGTGAAGGTACAATCAGGGATCAAGGAACTGATTTCGCCATATAGCTCCTTCTCTTGATATTCGAATCGTATAATGTTGCTGTAGCCCATCTTTTGATTCCCCGCACCTACTGTATGTAACATTGCTGTAATACTGAGTGTATCTACAACATATGTTCCCTGACTATGTCTGCAGCTGCGTGTGCCGTGCAGCCGTGTTTGTTCCCGAATTGGCCCTGAGATAACCATCGGATTGTGCCCCGATCATCGTCCGAATGAGGAAGACACAGTCGAGTCGTGTGATAGTGATCAACCTTGGTTCATTCACCATCCATGCTGCATCAATCTAATACAAACGTCTCAAAACGGAGCATACGAGAAGATTTATTCAGGCACTGTAAACCGGAGGAGGTGGGCGAGCAGCGAAGCAGGCTCCGAGCGACCCCGAGCAACGGACGCTAACTCGGCGCGAGTCTATCTCCGACCGGAAGCGAGAGCACAGCCCTGGACCAGAGTACGTGTTGCTGCGCTCGGTGCTCGACTTTACCGAGACAGCCTCCAAAGCGACCGCGCATAGCGATGCTACCGGCGTCGATGTTGCTGTATGCGCGCTCCACCGGCGAAGGCGAGGTATAAAGATGTCTGAAAGAGGGCACCGGGAGCCATCCATTCTTCTGAGTCCAGCTCGCACACACCCATATCACCATCTACAACACTAGCCAACACGGGTTCATCAATGTCCGCGTCCAAGAGCCCCATGCCATCCGTCCCCTTTGGCAACATTACTTCCCACCTGCCAACGTACGAGGATGTAATGGCTCGCGGTGCCGATCGGGCGATGCCTTCTTCAAGCGGGCTGCCGGGATACAACATACCGTACGTTGCCTCCTAGCTCGTTCTCATGATCTCGTCTCAACCCGCTTGCAGAATACAATATCCCACACCTTGCCAACCTCAATATTACGCTCCTCCGCCTTACCCTCCCCAGGGATATGCGCCACAGCCCTATCCTGCCGCACCTCAACCCTACCCATACATGGCCAGCCCTGCCCGACCGAACATTCCTGCCTTCGGCGGCTTGCTCGCTCGGGAGGACAACCGCCATGCGCGCCGAGACTTAAAACGCTTGGGCAAGATGGAGCGACGCGAGCTGAAGAGGGAGGAGAAGGTGCTCAAGTGGGAGAACAAGCTTGAGAGGAGGGCGATGAAGGATGGGCTGTGGATGGGGCCAGCGCCGAGCTTCTGAGGGCCCGCTACGGACAATACGGGTGTATATCTCCTCATTCTGCAGTGCACGTATGTACCGAACACGTGCAACTTTGTGATAATACGACATTCATACCATTCTTTTGTCCCCTAGCTTCATGGACGGAGGCATAGTACTTCGCGAAGCGTACGATCTCGGAATGCGGCGGTCAACACGCGGCCGGCGCAAGTCTGTGACTGTTCCCCGGGCTCCCTGGTTATGAGGTGTCATGCCTTTGTCGCCTCCCCAACTCGGAACGATTGTCTTTCACCCTATCTCAAATCCGACCGGTCATTCAGCATCCTCCTGTCGATTGTCATGTCTATCAAGGATGACTCTGCCGAACGAACGCGTCTGCTGTACCAGCGTGCTGGCTTGGAAACCGCCCAGCGAGCGCTCAACAATCAGATGTCGCAGTTGGGATCCCAGCGTCGGTCTCTCTTCTCCAAACAGGACAGACTCAATGAAGAAAATCAAAGTATGCGAGGACGAAGTGGCTATCATCTTGGAACAACAAGACGACGTGTTTATGCAAATTGCAACTTGCTCCGTGTATCTCGCCCGTGTCGTCAATGAGCTGGAGGTCCTCGGTATATATCGTCTTCCCATCCAGGACTTCCCGTCTGACATTCTACGACTCATTCTGCTCGAAGCTTCCGCCGTTGACAGAACCTTTCGATGGGTCGCGATGGGTGTCTGTACCAAGTGGCGGGACATTCTTCAATCAACGCCTTCCCTCTGGTCTCATGTCCAAGTGACATTCACCCTTCACGATAGTGACGACCTTCACATCACACGTCGAGCTCTGCATTTCGGGGGCCAGTATCCGCTTCATTCCATGTTCCAGCCACCGTCGAACCTTACCTTAACCCAACACATTCATCTGCGCGTGAAAAGAAGAACCGGAGAGCAGGAATCGAGCACGTTACCGACAGCTCGATCGATACCCCAACCGATGGCATGCCGCGTGCTGAAGTTATAGAGGAATGGGACATGGACGTCACGGGATGGCCTCAGGATGTTCGCTGCGATTTCATGCAGGGCAGTGAACATGGCGACTACAAATTCCCTTGGGACTACGTGGACATGATTGCTCCTCATCTGAGCCGCTGTCGAAGTTTCTCTTGGGAGGTCGGCTCCAGCAGCGACGCTCCTTGGACATGGGACGCTTGCTGGGTGGCTGGAAGACTCGAAACGGTGGTTATGGACCGTCTCAAGACATTACGAATAGACCTTCGGTTGATCCAACACAGTACTTCGAGCCATCATTCAGACGCTGTTCACAAGGTTTGTCAACCCGCGCCTAACCTCACTCGTCTCTTTATGCGTCATGCCCCATGGCCCAAAGTTGTTTCGACCGGTCTAGAGCATTTGGAGCTGACAGAGTGCTGCACAAACGCCGAAGATCTGTTGATGTCCCTGGACCTGCAGAAGCGTCTACAAACGCTGAAATTATCTCAATGTTACTTGTACGTTCATCCTGGGCCAAGTGGGTGGGCTTACTGGGGCGGCGGCGTCGGAAACTCACATGTGGACACGATGAGGGCACCGCCACGAGTTATCCTACCTTGCCTCACAACCGTCTTCTACGAGTGCAACCCAAAGAGTTATCAAGACAATGCAGAAATAATTTGACTCGGCTTTGCTTTCCCGCTCTTCAACGCGCTGTCATCAAAGGGCCGGAATGGACCTCGTCAATGTCAGAGATGACCGCCTTTTTCCTCAGGGCGCCGGCCCTGGAACAACTTGCACTGAGTCTCTCGTCATCTGAGCATATGGAACCCGTCTTTCAAGCGCTGCTCACGACCCGGGACTTCGTCGGTATCGAAGATCGCAGTCGCCGTTGGGGCGCCCCTTCTGGCTGCGAAGAGTTCTTGCGGGCTGCATCCGTACCGGGAGCACTTTCCTCAATGCAAAAACTCTCTCTTCCCCAGGGTTACTGTCCACAAGATATTATGTTACGCTGGATAGAAGATCGGAATGCTTCTGGAACTGTGGAACCCTGGAGGACTGTCTCTCTGCCTCCTTTCGCAGATAGGTACGACGAGTACAGCTTGTACTGGGGCAACTCACCGGACAATCCTGGCAGCACTGAGGCAATCCGGGAAGAAGAGCTCCGAAAGCTTTCATTTGAGCCTCATCCGGTCAAATGAATCAACGATATTTACTGGCCATATCGAACGAGGTCTTGAGATGGCTGCGTCGACGGGAGCAGCTCATATCTATCTCTTGATGCTGTTGTACTCAAAGTACTCATCAGTCCAAAGGCCACTCAACGTAAGTCCTAGCCAGATAGACTAATGACATTACAGTTGAATGAAGAAGTGTGATCGTGGTATCGGAAGATGAGTGCAGCCCGTTGAAATGGTGTTCTATGGGTGTTACATGTAGCAATTTGACAATCAATATAGCCAGATTGCCAGCAGGAGATGGAAGGGCCGCCGCGCGAGCGACATGTCCTCCACCACTAGATTAACCATATTTCCCAGCGTATCCATCTACCACGCAGGCGGGATTTTGAGGTAGTAATCTACCAGAAAAGGAACGGCGGTCTTCCATAAGAGGATAAAGGCGGGCGGGGAATCAGGTCCCGCTGCACCGCCCAGCGCAGGCCGCGTCCCCTGACGGCCTTGCTCGCCGTCATGACTCTGCAACTGCGCTCGGTGCACCACCTCCAGATTCTAACCGCGCAGACCAATGCTGTATCTTCGTTCTGTGTCGACGAGCGTGCTCCACAGATGGATCGCAATCTTATGAAGAAGTATAAAGCGCCATGCCAACTCGATTGGATCTAGAAAAACAACGCGCGCCGCGTCCCCGCCGACCCAGCCAGCACAACAACCTCGAGCGACAGCCCGCATAACAGCACATCACAGCACCGCTTACACTCAAGCATGTCTAAATCTGAGACCCCAATGCCCATCGTGCCGTTCGGTACGCTCGGTCTGCGCTGGTCTACCCATACGGATGTGATGGATGACGGCCGTTGCGGGCCGACCGAGTCGAGGCGCCTACCCTCCTGCCCTACACTTCCGTACGTTCTCATACCGAACCTTCCATTTACTTTCTACTTATGCTGCGATAGGCTACGACCTGCTGCGCCATTCTCTGCACCATCGCAGCCATCGATCTTGATGGAGCCGATACCGAACTACCCGCCGTTCTTAGGTGCCCTGGTCAGCGGCATCGAGACTCGTATTGCACAGCACCCGTTACGGCGGTCAAGCAAGGTGGACCGCGGAGAGAAGAGGTTGAAAGCAAAGAAGAGTCGGTTGGAGAAGAAGAAGCTGCAGCGGCCTTCGTAGGAAGCGGCGCTTGCATGGGACGCTTTCCGACAGCAGAGTGTGAGTATTTCTACGCGTGCCTTGTTCCATGTTTGGGAGTATGGCTCGTAGCGGCGAGTGCCGAGATGCAATTCCGAAGCACATTCGTCTGTATCGATATCATGATCGTGTTGTACTATTACTCGCATCAATATTGTATTCATTCCCTATTGGGCAGGATCAAAATCGCCCAGCGGACCCTTCCTTGACAAATGCACCGCCTTCAATGTGCATCATATCAAGGACCAACGACTGTGAGGTTGCTGCGACTCCCGCTCAACGGTCTCGCCGGGATCAGCACCAAGATGCTTGGCTACTGCGGACATCTTCGCATGCGATGATGAAGAGTAGGGAAGTGTCGAACCTCCCAACTATGCCGTTCGAATCACCAACCACAGGTTCACAACTCGACGATGATGGGCGACAACGAGAGCAACCGCCAGCGGTCGTTGATGCCGTCTGTGCAGCGTACGGGCAACTCGGCACCTCCGCCAGCGTACGAAGATGTACTGAACCACAACAGCGATAGGGATGTGCCTATCTCCCCCGCTGCGTATATCAGCTCAAGGTCTTCCGAGGGATCAGCTACCCTCACGAACAGGACGACGCGATCTTCCCAAAGGAGCACGTCGTCCCTGGAGGCGATGACTGAGGGGGCTCTCCGGTACGCATCATCTCTCAGCCACGCAACGCACATACTCATGCTGCACCCATAGTGAGACCTACTATTCTGCACCAACCACGCCCGTCCCGCCTTGAACACTAACAAGCGACCAGTCCAGATGTTCAAGAGCATGCAAGCTCCTCCTGATCCTCGTAAGCATCCTCGAACCCCAGTCCCACAGGCAATACCGCCATATCCGCGGACTTGTCGGGATGAGACGGCCCTAGCTGGCTGGGCGGGAGCAGCAGCAGGTCGAGCAGCGGGCGCTCTGGCAGCGCATGGCGGACGAGTATGTCGAGCACAACTTGAGGGCGGCGGGGTGGGAGAGCCGAAAGGAGAGGGGAGAGGAGCGGATGCGGCGGATGGGGTGCTTGTGGAAATGGGTGCGGGGCGGTATGCGGCCGGCAGACGGTGTGGAACACCAGAGCGGGGGAGGACGCCCAAACTGGAAAGGGAACGGGCTGTCCTCTCTGGGGGGGACCGAGCTCGTGCCGATGCAGGCTGGGAGCGGCCGGAATTGTGGGAGGAGAAGAGGCTGGGGCTGTTGAGTTGATTGGCTGCTTTGAAGGTATGTGTCTTGGCCGGCCTCTGAAGTATCAGCTGCTGCACATGTCCGGACTTGTCTACCCTATAGATGTAGATGCCTTGCTTCTGCATAACCATCCGTACCGTTGTTCTGGACTTGTTCCCTTCTCAATGTGCATGACTCCAGTATTCACGGCGCAAGAAAATAGCGATGGACCGAAAGTAGCTGCGTTTGTCCAGCCATCCGCTTCTCCGCACGTCCGAGGAGTTTCGGACTGGTGAGCTCATGCAGTGGAGTCTGACCTGCAGAGCCTTTGCTTTGTCATGGGGACGTCGACAGCTTTGTCTTGCCATGGCCCATTTCTCAATCAATGCTTGCCCCGCCATCGGGCAGGTTGGTCATTCCGTATTGTTCTGTTGTCGTGCCCTCTCCGACTGCCGATTGGGTGCAGGTTGCACTGACCGGGCCCTTCCGAGTGCCGTGAGGTTTACCTTTTCTCCTCGGCCATATTCTTTGGTTTCTCCGAATGGACCGGACAGTTCCATGGTGCAGCTGCAGGGCCTTCATGGACTACCCTGCAAGGTCGTGGGAAACTCAATGCAGAAAACTGGTCGAGGTCGTACCCAGCTTAGCGCCGACATCCGTCCCCCTCCGAGGCGGAATGACTCATTCTGGCGTTACGTACACCTGCTGACATGGCGTGAAATATCGCCGACAGAGTGCGTGGAAAGCGCGTGACGTCGTAGGAGAGGGTTCACCCGCCGCGCCCACCGAGAAGCTCGCTCGCCCCGATATCGAAATGTCACAATCTCGACATCCCTCCAGCACTATAAAGCCTCAGACTCGGCCGCCAACTATCCCCCCCCGCATCGTTTCAATCTCAACTGACTTCAGACTCCATCACTCTTGCGACACTACTTGGGAATGGCAGCGCCTGTACCGACATACCACGGCATCCCCGCCGTGGGCCTTGGGTGCTGGATGGGCCACGTCGGAGGCGCGGAGGAGGCCTATACGATGGTTCGGGAGGCTCTGAAGGTGCGTTGTCTACCTTTGATCCGCGAACCGGGGTGCTGACCGCGGACGTAGCTGGGGTATCGGCATATCGATACGTGAGTACCTGATGACTGCGGTGCAGACGATGGCAGTGGCACTGACGCACCGTGCTGGCAGCGCGTTCGGCTACGGTCCGTCCGTCCCTCGCTTCCCTCCTCTGCCCTACTGACTCTCCTCCAGGCAATGAAGAAGCAGTCGGGCGGGCGATCCGCGACTCCGGTATTCCGCGGTCCGAGCTCTTCGTGACCACAAAGCTCACGAACGGGCACCACCACCGTGTCGTGGAGGGGTTCGAGAACTCGATCAAGAACTTGGGGATCGGGTACGTCGACCTGTACCTGATGCACTGGCCGTGTGCGGCGGACGATGAAGGTGCGCTGTATCGTCGATGAGGGGTGGGTGGGAATACACTGATGATTGTCGCGCCGGC
Source organism: Calocera cornea HHB12733 (assembly GCA_001632435.1). Classification (NCBI taxonomy): domain Eukaryota; kingdom Fungi; phylum Basidiomycota; class Dacrymycetes; order Dacrymycetales; family Dacrymycetaceae; genus Calocera; species Calocera cornea. The sequence goes on from KV424129.1 coordinate 16,357, forward strand.
GTAGGGAAGGACCTGACCAAAGCTGACGGCCGGGACTTTGTCCAAGTGTGGAAAGAGATGGAGCAGCTTCTGCAGACCCGTGCGTCCTGGCCCTTCCCAGATCCGTCCCAATCGTCTCCTAACACATGCACACCTGGACACACAGACGCCGGCCAGGTAAAGCACATCGGTATCTCCAACTTCTCGATCCAGAACCTCGAGGTGCTCCTCCCCCAGTGTAGCGTGACGCCGTTCGCGAACCAGGTGGAGGTGAACCCGTACCACCCGCAGATCCCGCTCAAGGCGTACTGTGAGTCCAAAGGTCCGCCCTCTCTCTCTCTTCCAGCTCTTCCCATGCAGGCGTGCTCATACTCTGGCACAGGAATCCAGATCATCGCGTACGGCCCGCTGGGGCAGACACGCCGAACGTTCCTGAAGGACCCGGAGGTGATTGCCGTGGCTAAGAAGTACGACATCAGCCCCGCACAGGTGTGCATCTCCTGGTCCGTCCAGCGCGGAACGATCCCGATCCCGAAGAGCTCAAACCCGGAGAGGCTGAAGCAGAATATTACCGTGCGTCTACTTCCATCCTTAACAATTTCCCCCTCCTTGCGCCGTCCTGCGAACTGGTTGCAGTCTGAGACCGCAGCTGACACGCTCCTACAGCTGACCACCCTGGCGGAAGAAGACTTCCAGAAGATCGAGAACCTGCACAAGCAGCCCGGGAAGCACAGGAGCTCGGACATGATGACGCTGATGGTGCCGGGGAGCGTGTGGGGGTGGACGATGGAGGAGATGGGATGGCACGTTAACCACGATGGCACCATCGCTGATGATCAATGATTCTGCGTCTATTGATGAGGTCTGTGCCCCCGCAGCCTCTTGACCAAGGTCCAAAGGCGTGGCCCATGCATAGTCTTTGGAAATATAGAAAGTCCTGTAGGTACAGTAGCGCTAATGAATCAGTTCTTCGCCCGTGTCCCTCTGTGCTCCAGCCTGTCCATCACACTCTACCTGTACTGAGTGGTTTGATACACAGGAAGGAGCAGTGGGAAAGAGAAGTGATGAAAGGCTCGGCCCGCCCCTGAAGGAGCAGGGAATGAATGAAATTGTCGCGTGCCGGTGACGTGGTGATCATCAGTCCGGGCGTCCCTGGGCCGGACCGAGCACCGAACGCGGACTGATTCCGCGACGTCGTCCACCTGGGGTACTATATGTAGCGCCCGTTATTCATCGGGTGGGTGAGCCGTCTCTCCTGCCCCACTTCCTTCCCTCTGTATCCTGCAAGAATCCACGTCTGGACGATGGCAGCCCCGGTCCCTTATGTTGCGTTGAACGATGGGCACAAGGTCCCCGGTGTTGGGCTTGGGTGCTGGATGGGAGCGCCGGGCGCCGCCGAGGAGACCTATGGGATGGTCAAGAACGCGTTGAAGGTGCGTGTGTGCCTGTTTCAGAAGTGAACAACAGCTTATTCCCATGGGTAGGCGGGATACCGGCATTTTGATACGTGAGCATAGCTTGATCGGGGGGTGAGTATGCTGCTGACCATGGACCGTTGCTCAGCGCCTTCGGATATGGTGCGTCGCTTCCTCATCATGTCCTTCTCCTCTAACGGCATGGGCAGGCAACGAGGAAGCCGTCGGACGTGCCATCCGCGAGTCTGGCATTCCGCGCTCGGAGATCTTCGTCACCACCAAGCTGACAAACAAGCACCACGGCAGCGTGGCGGAGGGGTTCGAGCTGAGCTTCAAGAACCTCAACATCGAGTACATCGACCTGTACCTGATGCACTGGCCGAACGCGAACGACGACAAGGACGAGCCGATTCCGTATGGTGTTAGCCCGACGTTTGTCGAGACGTGGAAGGATATGGAGGGACTCCTTGGGACTGGTGAGTGGGGATTGGATTCGCGGACGGGATACGTGTTGATCAAGAGCAGGGAAGGTCCGCAGTCTCGGCGTCTCTAACTTCTCGATCAAGACACTCGAGGAGCTGCTGCCACACGCCAAGATCGTGCCGGTCACCAACCAGGTACGCCTGTCTGTGCCTAAAGCAGAGACCCTCTGATCCTCCGAACAGGTCGAATGCAACGTCTACTACCCGCAACACAAGCTGCAGGAGTACTGCAAGTCCAAGGGAATCACTATCACGGCCTACGGCCCGCTCGGGCAGTACAAGAACACTTTCCTTGCCGACCCGGAGGTGATCAAGGTTGCCGAAAAGAACAAGGCTACCCCGGCGCAGATTGCGATCAGCTGGCTGGTGCAGCGTGGCGTTATCCCCGTACCCAAGAGCTCAAACCCGGAGCGGCTGAAGCAGAACATCACTGTGCGTGCTGTCACTTTCCGACGAGAACCGAGCCTGATGTAGGCGTGTAGCTGGTGACGTTGTCGAAGGAGGATTTCGACACGATCGACAACCTGCACAAGCAGCCGGGCAAGCATCGCAGCCTGGACGGGTACACCAACCGCGTACCCGGGCACCTCGCGGCGTGGACGATGGAGCAAATGGGCTGGAAGGTCGGCAAGGACGGGTACATCGAGGGGGATGACTGAGGCCAGGTCGCTGTTAAGTAGTTGTATGTTATACAAAGAATACAAGAATCGCTTGCGCACAAGCGTCTAGAATGCCACCTTCCCCTTGTCCCACTCCCGCGCCTCACCGCGCTTCTTATACACCACATCCAGCAGCCCCTTCTCCTTCCCCTCCATCTCCGCGAGCTTCCTCCGGTTCTCTTCCAGCAGTTCCTTGATAGGCTTCCCGTGCTCCTCGATCTCCCTCTCCCTCTCTCTCTCCAGCTTGCTCCGCTTCTTCTTCCCCTTCCGGTCCTCAGCGTACTCTTGCGCAGCCCGCTCCCACTCCTTGAGCCGCTTCTCCTCCTTGCGCAGCTTGAGCACTTCGAGCATCTGATCCCACCCCTCGAACTGGCCAGGCTCGATGTACCCTTCCTTTGAGACCTGGATGTCGAGGCGGGGGTCGTAGGCCTCGTCAAAGTACCGGTCCATCTTGGACATCGGCGGCGTGGTAGGGCCGACGGGCTCGTCCTGCAGGTCTAGGAGCGCGGGGTGGAGAGGTAGCGCTGATTTGCTTGATGATGCCTCGGACTTCGACACAGACGCGCGGTCGTCCTTTTTGGTCCGCTCGCGAGATCGAGAGCGCCGCTTGCTGGGGCGCCACACATCTTCGTCCTCGTCCGAGGCGAGCTCGCGTCGCTTTCGTCGTGGTGGTGAGTGATCTCGCTCTCGATGTCGATGGGAGCGAGAATGCCGGCGGGGTGATTGGTCGTCATCAGCCTTTGGTTTGCGGGGAGGAGGAGAGGAATCGTATTCGCGTTCCTCACCTCGTCGCTTGTGAGGTCGTGGGGATGAATCGTACTCATCGTGTCGTCGTCGCCGATCACGGTCGTCATCATCCCTCCGCCCAGATCCAGATGCTTTGGCAGATGACCTGTGATAGTCTCGTGACCGGGGCGCATCTTCTCGACCTTGCCGCTCTTTGCCGCTCTTGCTGCTCTCCGGTTCTCGCCTCAGGTTACTACCCAGCAGCCTCCTCATCCTGTCTTTCGCCTGGTCCGCGTCCTTCCTCTTCCTGTCCTTCCTTTCATGATCCAATCTCTCTTCCCTCTCCTCGTCTTGTCGTATTCTTTCCCATACCTCCGCCCTCTCGTGCTCCTCGCGTGCAAGGTCCGCAGCGAGCTGCTGCTGGCGGATCACGGTGGCGTTATGCTCGTCGACGTTGCGCAACATCGCGCTCAGGAACCGCTTGTTCGCCTTGGGCAGATTGTTATCACCCCTGCATGTTTGCTTGTCATCCAGAGCCCTATATATTGCAAGATGAGGTACGTACACTCCGCCATTGGGCAAATATGCAGCGACGCCATCCTTTCCATACTTCGCCTCTTTCTCCCGTGCCTCCTTCAAGATGAGCTCAGCAACGACCCGATCCAGCTCTTCATCGGGCACAGAGTCCGGTATGGCGCTGCCGTGCGAGGCGCGAACAAGCTTTGAGACGACGCTCGAGAGCGTCGACATAGTGGTGGGGTATAGTGATGGTCGCGATCGTTTGTATGCAGTGAGTACTACTGTAGTGGAGACGACGAGCAGGGACCCTAGTGACCCTCGGGACGTCTATCTCCGCGGACCAGTGACCTCCGGCTCCTATGTTTATTCCGTCCACCAATGAAGGTTACACAAATCCTAATTCGAAACCAAGCCCATTCATGTCTCTTAATTCTTGCAGCTCTCGACCATTTCGAACAGCGCTTCACATCTCTGCTGTTCGCTCTGGCTCACATCCTCCAGCCACATGGCGCTGGTCCCCTCCGTCGAACTCGCGTCCCTCTCCAGGTCCGCTTGGAACTGATGCTGCAAGACCTGTCTGTTACGTTCTTCCTTATACAGTGGCCACTCAGGGGACCGGTCCAGCTTGTGTGAGTTCGGGCTGCCGGTGCGAACGAAAGATGTGAAATAAGCCAGCATCTCGTGGAAGAAGTCGCGTTGCTCCGCCGTCAGTTCGTGGAAGACGGTCGTACCGTTGGACCTATAGATCATCAGCACATCTCTACCGAGATTCCTAGGACATACTCACCCAGTGCTAGTGCCCTCGAACATCATCCAGTTGTCGGAGCTGTGCCAGACGGCAGCCGGTAGACGAAGGGGCCCAGTTGGCTGATTCCACCTGTACGCATACACGTCCGGATGGGCTATTCCCCACAGATGCGTCTGTTCAAGATGAGCACCAACTCCTCTGCCACTCTAGTATTACTTACCGAGCACCTCAAATTTGCATCTCCAGCGGCATTTCCGACCCGATTGGGTTCACTCTCCGGGTAGAGCCGTTCGTACGTGTCCAGCTCCGCCTCCGTGATCTCCGGGTATCGCAGCTTGATTGCTTTGCGGAGCGGTTCTTTCGCTCCACCATCATCCGTCGTGTGTCTACCGCATGGTGAGACAGCATGGCTACAGTAGGAAGATAACTACGTACCCAACCATAAGTGGTACATGGGCAAATTTGCCCTCTTTCATCAGCCGTGTCGGATAGTCCGTGATAAGCTCTCCGTCCAGCACCGGCATCCAGCGATTGTAAGCATCCTCCGTCCTTTCACTCCCGATCAGGAACCCGATCTCATCTTAATCAAATGTAAATGACTCACTCCTTCATCATGTCATCCGCAGCGCGCACGATCGCGCTGATGCTTGCTTGGCGCAGGCATTCGACGCTATCTTCCAGCGAGTCGCGCGCACAGTCTGCCTTCGCGGCGAGATTACAGAACGCCTCCTACAATCGAGTACGTCAGACTCCATAACAAGATCAAACGATCCGATTCTACCTCCTTCCTCTCCGGTCTGGGTGTGCCGGTTCTGGAAACACTCTGTCCAATCACCCCATGGAACAGCTGCTCGCCAGTCGCGTAATCGGCCAGCATCTGGGAGAAGACGCTCCCTCCTCCGGCGCTCTGCCCCATGATCGTCACTTGATCTGGGTTACCGCCAAATGCGCTGATGTGCGACTGTACCCAGCGCAGAGCGGCACGCTGATCATGCAAGCCTACGTTGAGATCAATCGCGTCGGTCGGTGCAGCCAAGAATCCGAAGGCCGTCAGCCGGTAGTACACATGGACGGCTATCGATTGTAAGCGCGTTGTGCTGAGATCAGGCAAGGCAGAACGCCATCATACCAATAAACTTCGGACAGTCGTTGATCCTACCGTCCGATGAGAATCGCAAAGCATCAAGGGCCAACATGCCGACTTACCATTGATCAAATGGCCTGGTGGACCGTTATCAGTGGAATCATCAGGCAGGGGCGGAATCGAGCCTACCAGTTACGTGGATTACCATTACTAGTGAAACCCCTCAGTTGGCAGACACTGACGATATGATGCTGCTCACAAGTATCCTCCTCCCTGAAGAGCAAGAGCATTAGCCGTCAGAAAACCCTCCCAAACGAGACTCACATGTATATAAACCAGCACAGGCAGCGCGTCTCCGCGACGCGCACAGACCGGAGTGTATACGTTGACCTTCCTCCCATCAGCTATTTTCAATCAGAAGCAGAAGGTGTCAAATTCACTTTCAAACAGTCCTCAGACCCGGCTCCGCCTCGGTCGTCGGGACCTATCACACAATTCCAAGGTTAGCTGGCAATCCCACAGCGGAAAACGAGGCGAGGTCTCACCGGACCAAGGAGCATAGCCTTGTATACAAAAGTCTGGATAGGTGGTAGCATCAATAACATCAGGAGAGAGCCGACCGGTCGTGTCGATAGGAACCGGTTTGCGGAATCGTAGAGACCCTGGTACCGTTTAGGGAACGACTCCGTGACGGGGACGATTCCAATACCAACCTATGGGCGGTTCTGCAAAGGGGATACCTAGATACGCAACTGTAGTTTTTGTTGTTTGCTTTCCGAGATATTTCGCGTAGCCGACATCAACGATATGCCGACCTGCAAAGAGACCAGTCGCAGGCAAAAGTCGATAGACAGTGCATGGCGCATAGATGCCGAGGCCGAACAGCGCGAGCCAGACCAAAGTCACTCCAGTTCGGAGGCTCAGCAAGGTGCGCCAAGACCTCTCTGGACGCTCATATTTAGCGGTCACTCGAGAAGGCGAATTACCTTCGTTTTGGCCTGAGTTGCCCTTGGAGCTCATGGTGGGAGGAAAGGAAGGGCCTGATGCATCGCGTAGACCAATCGGATCTGAGTCCGTGGTCTAACGTAACTGACATCTGAATAGGATGCCCACTGCACCGAATTGTAGCATTTACGATAGTGAAATCCAGGCAGTACATATTCCCTAGCATCATTGCTTATGATGTGATGTTATCAGTGCATTGAACTGCGCTATCATGGAAAATCGGTGCCCTCAGTTCTGAAATTAAGCTTAACTACGGCATATCAGGCGAGAGATATTCAGTCAAATTGCTTTCGAAAACCCCATTGAATGGACCATCGAGCTCGTTGATCCAGTCTATCTGGCGTATCTTCGTCAACGTCTTGAGACGGTCCACGTCCTCGTGCTCCCAACGGTCCCCTCCTTCGAAGGCGCACCAAAACGATTCCAGTGCTGTATTTTCGTTGGAACAGCGAGCCGTGATCCAAGGAAGTACAATTTCCGGTTTCACCGGTAGTAGAATAGCCAACCGCTTGAGGGACGTCAAGGCTCCAGCAGATGAAACTGCTGAGAAGAAACTTGCTTCGAGGTCGATTGAGCTAGCTGGGAATGACAGAGAGGGTACACCGAGGAATTCTTGGACGGACCACAAAGACTGAAATATCGGTTCGAGAATTTCGTACGGAGTGAGCCGCATTGCCACATGTTTGATGCTGGGTGACTGCTGAAAGAACGAAACGAACTCTGTTGTCATTGCGGTCCATGTGGGTGTTAAGATAATCGCCCATTCAAGTTTCGGGCAGGAAAGGAGGGATAAAACAGACACATCGTCATTCTCGACCATTTCGTCCCATTCGTAGAACAAACGCTCCAAGTTGGGAAGAACTACCCGTGGTACGGCTGGGTGGACGGAAGAGTGCGGGAGCCAAGAAGTGGCAAGAGCATTGGGATTGTCGTCATCGAAGTGGAAGAGAACATGGCGGCACCTGAGGGAGCGAAGTGATGTATGGTGCTCCAGAAACGACCGTAGGTCATCGGGCTGAATTTCACACCGATCGAGAACCACACTGTGCAGGGACGTGGACTGCACGGCATAGAGGCATGTGTGATGAAGAGCCAACACCTCTAAATTGATGGCGGAAGAAGACAAGCATTCGACGATTTGACATGGATGGGGCTCCGAATAGTGTCCCGTGTCTCCTAAGTCGATCAAAACTTCTTTGAGGTTCGGAAGAGTCAATTGTCGAAGCCGTCGGGACAGCCAACTGCTCTCCGCAGTTCCGCGAGCCGTGTCCACCGTCATAGGTCCCCTCCACTGCAATGTTCTCCATCGCATGAGATGTGCCAAGAGCAGCTCCGTATAATCAAAAGCACATTGGGGATCGATCTTCACCGATGGTTCATACATCGGGTCATGTGGAGGGTAAATTGACGTTGGCATCAGCTGCGACGGAGGCGGCGGCCAATTCCAGGGCATCACCTCCGTGCTGGACCAAGGATCCGTAGGAAATCGTGGATATGCACTCGGAGGATTCGGTCTAGTTCTCGAGGTCTTTGGGCTCCTTCGGCCATTGAACAGAAGCTCAATGTCGACCGGGAAGTGCCGTCCCAGGAAGAACGCTTGCCGTGTACGATGAAGATGAACTTCGCTTGCATCGGAGAACTGAATTGAGAGGCTCGACCACAGCGCCGGCGTGGACTCTGCAACCATCCTCCACCGACTACAGACACTCATGGCCACCCATCTAAAGCTGGTGCGCAGATTGACGGCTTCAACGAGGATCATCCGTAGAACATCATCTGGGAAGTCTTGGATAGGCAAGCGACCGTAGATGAGGCTGTCGACCGCTGTCGTGGCCTTCCCCAGTGCTTCGGTAAGAAATCTATGTCGATGATCGATCTCTCTTTGTGCTTCCCACAAAGCGTCCGACCGTTCTTTGAGATCTTGATATTCACGGTAAACCGCGTCGCGTGCCATCGTCGTGCGTTGCAGCTCGGCCTGGGCAGCACACTTGGCCGTCTCCAGCGTGATTCGCTGGTAGGCCAAGCGCGGAAGCTGGTCGTCCAGTTGTTGCAACCACTCTTTGGAATGAGGCATGATAGCAATACGATCCGAAGGTGTAGTGATTGTGACTGTTGTGGTAAGGATAGTGAGAGCCTGTTACTACGCCTGGAACTCACGGTGCTATGTATAAGCGCCGGAATAACGGAGGCAAAGCTGGTGATGCACAGCATGCCGGATTTGGACCGAAGCACAAGCCATTGGCTTCTTTGAAGTGCTGGTCGTGTTCATTTACCCTAATTCACGTCTCCCCGTATGAGATGGTACGAATCACCGATTACCTGTTGCACCACATGCGGCGAGCTTTCGCTCGCTGGTTCGTCAATTGACGGCTCTATAGTACAGGGTCCGGGGCATTCGAGCCCACTGACCGTACCTCTCTCCGTTTCTCTCTAAAAGTATCGCTTGGGCTTCACATCCGGCCAATAGATGAGCTCCTCATCCCAGCCGTTCTCCTCCTCAATCTCAACACCCAGCTCGCGCAAAGCATCTTTCCACTCCTGATTCCCCACATCTTCCACCGTCACGGCGCCAGAGAACGTCAAGAGGTCCTCTGTCTGCGTAGACGATCTTCTGTCCTCAACCCAGGTCAGCAAGGCGTCTTCCGGCGGAGTACACTGCAGCGCTAGATGCTTAAGGGAAGGTAAAATTCCCGGCGCGGACGCAGCTTCTAGAAAGCTGAGCCCTATAGAGCCACCGTATGACTCTGGCCCTGGATTGATCAATCCCAAGAATCTGCGAACAGACGGCAGGCCTTGGAATATTGGCTCCAGGGAAGGGGAGGTCCTGAGGCTCAATGCGAGCTCTGCGAGCTGAGTGCTCCGGAGGAAGAAGCCGAGCACCTCCGATAGCAGAACTTCCCAGGCTTCGGACCACCTGAGGACAGCACGGACCAGATTTGGACAGGAGAGGCGGGAGAAGAACAGCATCTCGTTAACGTTGCTACTGTTCCAGTTGTAGACGAATTCTTCGAGGGAGGGGAGCCTGATGATACGGTGTGACTTGGATGACTCAGAAAGGCTTTCGTCATCCGAGTCGGGGTTGCGGGCTCTGCGGAAGAAGTGGCAGCACCAGATTCTCAGTGAGAGAAGCGAGTGCTGATCGGCCAGAGCGGACAAAAGCTGATCGAAGGCTATTTCGCAGGACACTAGATGCAGGCTTTGAAGCGCTGTCGTCCGGATTGGTTTCCAGCGGGCAAAGCGCAGATCGATATAGGTCAGGTTTTGCGCAGCGTAGCACACTGCGCCTACGGCTTTGGGATGATGGTTTCCGCGATATCGCTCTCCTAAGTCTACTTCAAGACGCTTCAGGTTGCTCAGGTCGACGGTTCGCATTTGCCGGAAGATCCAGCTCGCTTCCCACGTCCACATTTCTGGATCGCGTGGGGATGAATAACCGGGGCCGGGATTGTGGACGTACCACAGCAGCTCGTGGCATCGCGGTAGATGAGGGACGACCGCGTTGACGTAGTCGAATGCGAACTCGTAGTTTGGCTTGTCATCAATAGGATAACCGTTTGTACCCCACGTCATCCAATTAGGCGGGGCCGCGGGGGTCTGAGTTGGCGTACCCCATGCGTTATCGGCGGGCGGCCAACCGTCATTCCATCCGTCATGAGCACGGGAAGGCCGTGGTCCAAAAAGGAACTCCATCCTGATCGCGCTTTGTCCTCCAAAAGTCAGAGCACGGCGTGCAACGTCCAAGAGACCTTCGTCGTGATCTGCGAATCTAATCCTGATATCAGACCAGAGTGACGGGGTCGTCTCGGCCACCGCACGCCAGTGGCGGCACACACCCATAGCCGTCCATCGAAACTTGGGTCTCGAACGCGTGGCTTGCATGATAATGAGGCGTAGTATGTCGTCGGGGAACTTCTCTATTGACAGCCGGCTCCAGTCAAGTTCGCGCAGCCGTTCAGTGGTATCATCGATCGACTCCATCTGGCGCTGGCATTGCTTGGCGATGGCGACCATGATCTCAGACCGATCGTTGTTCGTTTTCAGAAGGTCGGAAAGCTGCAGCTGCAGTCGGTCAATCTCGTTCTGGTCGGATACCCGCTGGCGATCGAGCGCGTCATGTGCCTTCCAGGCGAGGACGTTGGCGCACTCAAGCGCCACGAGGGAACGCTGAAGGCGGATCCGCTCGTCGTCCAGATGTTGATGATCAGTTTGCCGAGACATACTGTGTTGTTGTTGAAGAATGGGGGTTGATGGGGACCGATTCTGACGCGGAGCAACGCCACGCAAATAGAGCGGACAACAGGGTGACACAGGGGAGTTGAGCGAGTCACAAAGCCCGGTGAGCGGTGTTTTCATGTGCTGATGGCCTGGTGGTGGCGGGGAGTGGCTGTGCATTGTGCCCCTGCGCTGTTCCTGTCGACCCGGTCCGTCGCGCAGTCCCTTTCCCGCTATTCCCGACAAAAGCGCTCATCCCTCATCACCCTCCCTCTCCTCTCTCCTCCCCTCTCCTCTCCACCCTCTTGACTCCTATAACAGCATCATACCTGCTTGTAGGATAGACAGCGCCAACAATGACGACCCCGCACCGGGCGCTGCAGATCCCCGACGTGCTCGAGATAATCATCGACCATCTGAACACCGCCGATCTCGCAAGCCTCGGCCGCACATGCTCCGCCCTGAACGGGCACGCTACACGCAGGCTCTGGAGGCACGGTACGACCCGGTCCTTCAAGGCGCTTACGGGTCTGTGGATTCAGGACTATGACAGCTCGGTGCGCCCGCTTCTTGCAGATCTGAAAGAGGGGAGATGCTGACTGTACGGATCTGCAGGAACTGCCGAACCACCTGACACTAGCGAAGAACTGGCGGCGCTTCCAGCACTACGGGAAGCACATCCATACCCTCGACCTCATGAGCCCTCCGGTCCCAAAGCGTGAGGAAAGCGACAAAGAAGAGTGCGAAGTAGGTGACCTGCTAGCCGCGCTCGCCGTCTTCGGCCGACAGGCTCCGCTCCTCCCGCATCTCCGGCGGCTGTCCTTCTACGCCAAAGAGCCGCACGACCTTGCCGGTGCGCTTCTATTCCTCGGCCCGGAGCTTGACCACCTCGAGCTCGTCGCCACCCCGCCCGACGAGGAGAACACCGAGAAGGACTGGGCGATCCCGATCGGCTGCCTGCTCGAGCTGGTCCCCGAGCGCGCGCCGCGCCTAGCCGAGCTCGGGATTGGCATCAAGCTCTCCACACGGCATCTCGAGGCAGTCGGGGATCTCGTGCAGGCAATCCAGCTCACCGCGCTCGGCGCGGAGACGATCGTGCTCGACCAGACCGTTTTTCGCCACATCGCACTCTCCAAGACACTCAAGGCACTCCAGATCGGCACACTCACCTTCGACAAACTCGGGAGCGACTATCTGGTCGACGACCCAGATCTGAAGATTGACTTCTCGCTCGTCACGTCCTGGTGCTTCCCCGCGCTCAAGATCCTCCATATGCACGAATCGATCAAGGTCATCGGGGAGCTACTGGACGTGCTTCGTACCGACTTGGATGAGCTATGTCTGCGGTTCTATCCTGCAGACCGATTCAGCGATTACCAACTATCGAACATCGCCAACACAGTGCGGGATTACCACAAGAACGTCAGTAAGCTAGAACTCTGTTTCCGAGAACGCGACAAGCAAACACCCCTACACTGGTCCACTTTTGCTCCGCTCCTCCAATGCAAACACATCATGCATTTCACCTTCAACTACTTCTCCTCATCCTCCCTCATCCTCGCTGACCACGACATGCTCGATATTTCCCTCGCGTGGCCCAATCTCCGCACGCTCGAAATCGATTGGCTACGACGACACGGCGCCGCCTTTGGCCTACAGCGGGAAGAAGACTTTACGCTCGCCGCGCTTTCACACCTTGCCGCCAATTGCCCCCATCTCCGCTTACTAATACTAGAAAGCTTCGACTGCTTTAACGTCCCTCCCCCACCTCCCGACCTCCCACCCCGGCAGCACGCATTCGAGCTGCGTATCGGGCGGACAACCAACAACCTCGACCGGGCGAAGGTGCTTGCCACCTGGCTCATCTCGATCTGGCCCAAGCTCGTCGTCATCCCCCTGGATAGATGGAGCGAGGAGCAGCAGCTGTTTTGGGGGAAGGTGGGGGAGATGGCGGAGGTCGTGAGAGTCATGAAGATTATGCAGGCGGAGCGGGACGAGGGGAAGGAGGTCGCACTCGTGAAGACGGAGACGGCGGAGGAGTGGTATGACAAATATGCGACGGTGGGGATGCGGGTATAGGGTGCACTGGCGGGCTGAGGGTGGTGTTATCAGTGCGCACTGTCCTTGATCTCAGCTTGCACACGCTCATGCGTTGCTGTAGGTCGTGTATTCCCTCGTGACATTTGTACACATACGCAATGTTTGATTTATATCAACTGTTACCAAATATCTTCTCGCGGTCATGAGCGTTCAACAAGGCTATCTCAGTGGAAGTTCGACCCCAAGATGCGGTTGAGCGTAAGCCTCGCCGTCTCGATGCGAGCGAGCTGAGCGACCGCGGTCGGCCCATTGGGGATATCCAATCTCGTCCCCGCACCGTCTCCCTGGCCCGGGCCCCAATAGATGTTCTCCTTGATATCGCAGATCGCCTCGATGGCCCACTCGATCGCGCCATCGTAGTAGAACCTGTTCTGGCGCACGTTCGCCCAGCCCCAGTCCTGCGGGATGTTGAGCGCCGTGAACCACTGTTGGAGCTCGGCGATGATCTCGGTGCGCGTCCTGTTGGCCAGATGGTCCGTAACGTACTCGAAGATCCAGCGGTAGGGCACGTAATGGCGGTAGAGCGAGTTCCGCGTGCCCGCTGGCGCAGTGTCGCCCGGTCCGTTGGGTGGGCTGCCCCGCACCCAAGCTTGGATGGCCCGCATGTCGAAGGTCGAGTCGCGAGAGAACTTCCAGTTGAGGATGCGGTCTTGCAGCCAGATCGGGCTCGCGCCTGCACCGTTCATGTCTGTTGCACTATATCCGACAATCATGGTGTTGGGTTACTGTAAAGCAGCATCAGTCTTGATTTCACATTGGGCTTGAAGCGACGTGCCTGTAAGAGGGTGTAGCACAAGTGGGTCTGACAGACCATTTCTCGCCCCAAGCTGCAGCTTTATGTATCTCCCGAGGGTCATCACATTCGAGATTCAGAGGGACGTCATGTCAAACGGCCGCTGAGGCTCGGGGCTTTGCTCCATGATCTCCGAGAGCCAGAACTTGCGAAGCGTACCTAGACTTGGCATCTGTTTAGATGTGATTAGGCCGAAATACGGGTAGCGAGGCGTCCCAAGAGGACAGTCACTCAATTTGCAAGCGAGCCACACGGGAACTTCCGCACAGCCCTTGCTGTTGTAGAAACCGGTAAAAAAACGCCGGGTCATGTGCACGCTAAGGGATCTAGAAGCTCAGTGGGAGTTCCCCCGATTCTGATGCCTTCTTTCCTTTTGCGTCAGGATGCTAGTCCAGAGGTTGGAAGCCCGCGACTGAGAGAGCCCATAAGGACAACCTCCAAGCTTGGATATATGTGTCCCCATGTCGCTTCGAAGCAATACAAGAACAAATGAGAGGGTAAAAGGCGGTGCTGTGTCGGCTATACTTGACACGAGTTCTTGCTCCAATTCCCTTGGTGACGACCTGCCACATTTGCTCTTGTCGCTCTCTGCCAATCTTCAACTGCGGTCCTAAAGGCTTCGTGAACGCTGCTTCCTCGCTTCCTCCCAAGTATGTACAGCTCCTCAAATGCTTATGATTTGCTTGTGAGAAGTGGGGACCTTGCGCACGGTCTCCCAAGACGCCAAAAAAGGGAAGGGTAGGAACTTCTTCAAGGGTCGCTTGCGCCCGCGTTGCCAGCTCATCAACTCGATGTCTCCGCCAGTGACAGCCGATGCTCTGGATACCGATCATATCTCGCTACCACCTCTGACAGAACTCTGAAGCTCGCACAGCTCGTCCTTCATATATTTATAAACGAGAGCATGTCAAGTGCTGTCCCTGCGACGAGGGCCAACTGGCGTGCCCTTGTGACCGAAATTGAAAGGCTAAATGGCGATGTCCAGCGGTTGAAAAACCAAGCTGCAACGGTCCATACGCCCCAAAATGGCACTGTGAAGAAAGTAGTTCTCCAAGTGTTTGGGATTTGGGAGGTGCGGAGTAATGCTTCTTGTCGCCTTGCCCATTCACAAACCTCTTCTCAGGAAATCAAGATGCGGCAGCAGGACTGCACCAAGCTCGCAAGCAACCTAATCTGGGTGACAGATCAGGTCTTGAATCGGATGTCAACTGATGCTGGAGGCGAGAACTCAAGCAATGAGACTGCCCAAGAAGTCTCAAGGGCATTGCTCAAGTAACGATTGCATTAGTGAGCTGAGCTCAGCAGACACTCACGTGAGCTATCCAGAACTGCTTCGGACATTGCCGAATTCCTACACAAGCCGGTTACAGCAAAACAACGAGTGGCATCAGAAAGACAAGAGATGATCGAGAAGTTCCTCAAGGATTTAGACGATATGAGACTGAAGTTTGTGGTAAGGAAGGCTCAGGAGCTGCCGGCATCCAGCGCTTACCTTGTTGTTTCAGGAGGTCAATATTGCCACGTTGCGAGCGCGGGACGGGGGATTGTCTGTCGCGTACGGGTACAGGATACTGGGCAGTTTCACCAGTCGCTGAGTGCCCTTCGGCAGATTGGCGAAGGACCTTAACATACCAAGTCATCCCGCCGTGTTCTTTGGACGAGAACAAGTCCTCGCTTCGATTACGCATCTTCTGCTGCAAGAGCAAGCCTGCAGAATTCCTTTGATGGGCGCCACCGGAATTGGAAAAACGTCAATCGCTCTGGCCGCAATCAATGATCCCAGCGTACTGGCCAAGTATGAACGAAACATGGTCTTCTTCAGTTGCGATTCCACAGCGACAGCGAATGGCATCATACAGGCACTGAAAGCTACATTTCGAGTAGAGAGCGAATCTAGCTCTCACTCGTCTCTTCTCGCCTATCTTCGAGCTCGAAACAAGTTCGTTCTTCTTGTACTTGACAGCCTCGAAACTGCATTGTCATCCGATGACAGCGAGAGTGTTCGACAATTGTTAGAAGAATTGGGCCAGATACCACGGGTCTCTCTTCTCATAACGACGACATCCCACTCTCCATCGGCGGGTGTGAAATGGGAGAAGATGGACGCCGTGCAAGGCCTGCCACTGGACGTCGCTCGCCAAATGTGGGCGGGAATCGCCAGGAAGCAAGATGGCAAGTTGGATCTATTACTCGAGAGACTCGATGGCATCCCGTTGGCCCTGCAGCTCATGGCACACCAAGGATGGTATTTCACACCTACGGAGCTCCTTGCCTCCTATGAGAATACGGCGAAGATCTTGACGGTAGGGCGCCGCAGCCGACTCGGTACTCTGGAGGTGTGCATCGAACTGTCACTTCGATCGATAATAATATCAGAAGAGCCGCACGCACAGAATCTCCTCTCGGTATTATGTCTTCTTCCTGATGGAGCCACGCTTGAGACGTTGCAAGAAATGCTGCCGTCGCATTCCGATACCATCGCGCAGGCGCTGTCGACGCTACGACATACAGCGATTGTCTATCAGCAGAAGAATCGATTCAAGACATTATCACCTATTCGGGAAGTCATTTGCGCAAGCCACCCCCCGAAAAGTAGCGATTGGGAGGACGTTCGACAGTACTGCATACGGTTGTGCTCCTGCGCGGACCACGACGGGACCAGCCACACCAATGGCAAGGTCGAGCCCATTGTAGCTGAATTTGGCAATATCAACGCCATCCTGCTCCTTTCGTGGAGGACGCTTCGAGAGAACGATAATATCGATCAACTTCTCCAGGCGACGTGGTCGGCAGCCACTGTCTCATATACAACGGGATGTGGCGATCCAGTGCCGCTGCTGAACCAGGCGCGCAAGAGATTGTCCGATGTAGACCGGTCGCGTGATGTGGCGGAGTGTAAGCGGAGGCTGGGCGACAGCTTGTGCAAGCAAGCCCATTACAGCGAGGCCGCAGTATTGCTGGAGGAGGCTCTTTCCGCATTCGAATCGATGAGCGAACTGCAAGGCGTAGCCCAGAGCATGCATAGCCTTGGAGAAGTTAGACGGTGGCAAGGTCGCCTTGCAGATGCGATTCCGATTTTTCAGGAGGCAAGGTCTGTATTCCACGCGATCGGGGATGTGCGCGGGACAGCCCAAAGCCTATACAGCTTAGGTGACATGTTCCGGTTGCAAGCTCGTTGTGAAGAGGCGGTGTCGATGTTGGAAGAGGCGAAGGCGGCTTTCGAGGCTTTGGGCGACATGCTTCGTACAGCGGAGTGCAAGCAGAACTTGGGCGAGGTCTTCAAGATGCAATCGCGGCATGCAGAGGCTGTGGCCCTATTCGAGGAAGCCAAGTCAGCATTCGATGCCAACAGTGCACCGCTACTCGCCGCCCAGTGCATGCGGAGTTTGGGCGAGATCTTGAGCCTTCAATCGGTCGAGGAGGCGACGTCCGCTCTGGAGACGGCGAAGACCGCATTTGATGAGATGGGTAACCCACTGGAGGCAGCACACTGCCTGCGCAGCTTGGCTGATGTCTTGATTGGAGATGGGGAATATGCGAAGGGCGCCGACAAGCTGGAGGAGGCAAGGTCATCATACCGCCTCATTCAGGAAGCGCTTTTTGAGGCGCAATGCACGCACAAGCTAGGCGATGTTTTGTGCATGCAGTCACACTACAGGGAGGCGACCATCATGCTGGAAGAGGCGAGGTCGGCATTTAAGGCGCTGGGCGAGCCTCTCGGCGCAGCACGATGCCTGCAGAGTCTGGCCGAAGTCTTGCGGAAGTTGTCACGCTACGATGATGCCATGCGCATGTTGCGGGGGGCGAAAACAGCGTTCGAGGAGATCGACGAGCGGTATGGTGCGGCGCAATGTATGCAGAGCCTGGGAAATATCCTGCGCGCACAAGGGCGTGATGAAGAGGCAGCGCGGATGTTGGAGCGCGCCAGGGACGCCTTTGTCGCGATTGGGGATGAGAGCGAGGCGGCGATGTGTACCGAGATGTTGGGCTGGATCTTCTGTGATGAAGGATGGGATGATGAAGGTGGCGAGAGTGATGATGATTAAGGAATTGTGTCAGAGTACAGTGACAGGATTACCGGAAATTTGTCGACTGCCGTGGAGGGAAAAAAGTAGTCAGTATGTGGCATCAAACAGCGGGATGAGTACGTGGAGTTATGAAAACCGGACGGCAGTGTGTCTCCATTCGTAACGTGATTACTGTAGTACTGCAAGGCGGGTTGATCAGTCGCGCCTGGTTCGTAGTTCGCGGTACAAACTCAGTTTACTTAGCGAAGATGTTTCCGTCAGGGCCTTGTACGTAATCAAATTCCAGTCAGCGCGCTCTCGTAACCGGGACCCTCACATCTCCGCCGCGCAGCACGGAGCCGAGCCTCACCGACTTGCTCCTGGTTGCCGAGGCGTGCACCGCCCGCCCTGAGTCCTGGCCTTTTCCCGGCCGCCCGACTCGGCCATCACCCGCTCACCCCTTCCTTGCCTTCCATCCACTTCTGGCACCTCATCGTTCGCTGTCTATCAGCCTTATCACCCACCGTCGTTGCCCCTTACCACCACCACCGCCCGCCAGCATCACTAGCACCATCGCAGGGAGAGCAGCATGTCCGCCCCCTTCGTAGAGCACATCACAGCGCGCATCCGCGCAGACCTCGACTTCCTCGAGCAGCAGCACCTCATCACTCGCCCAGACAAGGAGACAATCCTCGCAAAGCTCCCCTCCTCCGACGTGCGCTCACTCGATAACCGCCTCTCCAGCCTCTCCCTCTCCCCCAGCAGCGCCGCAGGCACCGCGCGCACCGTCCCCGCCCGCCCGGGCTCCACACGCCCCGCGCCCCAGCCCCAGCTGCCCCAGGCTAGGGCTAACTGGGCATACAACTCCGGCGACCCCCAGGATCTGCAGTTCAATGAGGGAGATGTGATCGAGCTCGTGGAGGAGGAGAACGCGGACTGGTGGAAGGGCAGGCTGAATGGACGCGAGGGGCTGTTGCCGGCGAATTACGTTACTAAGATGTACGTCCAACTCCTGCTTCCCCCCCTGGCCGCCTGTCGGCTTGATCGCTTGGGGGATATATGCTGATCTGATGCGCGATAGTGCCCCCACGCCAATGCGCTCCCCCAACCCTCCGGCCTACTCCCCGGGCCAGCACCAAGTCCTCGCCCCCAAGTCCTACCAGGCCCCCTCCGGTCCCCCGCCTTGGGCGACCCCCTCCCCTCAGCCTATGCAGTACGCCCCCCCGCCCCAGCAATACGCCCCGCCTCCCCAGCCTATGCCGGTCATGCAGCAGGACCAGCCGAAGCCCAGCAGGTTCGGCAATCTGGGGACCACGATGGCTAATGCTGCTGCTGGAGGACTGGGCTTCGGTGCGGGTGCTGCGATTGGAGGGGATTTGGTCAATGCGATTTTCTGAGCCTGACGGTTACTGGTGGGGCTGGAGGTGCGCATGACTGTTTGCATGAGGTGGGGAGCGAAGAGGAGACGAGCAGGGAGCCGAAGCGAAAGAGGAGCGAGAAGAGGGAGCAGGAGATAATAAGATACCCCAACGACTTCTGCGTTGTCTGCATTTTCATGTACTATGTCCCTCCTATATGCATTGCTAGGTCCACAGTATCCGCCCTGCGAGGTTCGTCAGAGACGCTTGTGCCGCGAGCTGTATGCGCTGGTAGTGGCCGCGCGCCCGGCGTTCTGCCCCGTACTCTTCGCGACTGACGACGCTACAGTACCCGCCGCCGCATCCCTCCTCTTCATCTTACCGTCTCTCCCCCGTCCCCCGTCCATCGTCCTCACCCAACCCCGTGCCCTGTACCCATCTCCCACCTCTCCCCATCCACCTCTCATCTTTCCCCCCCTCTCTCGCACCACCTCTTCCGCCCACAGCGGCAGCAACGATCCATGTCCCCCACCGCGCGGTTCCACTTCTCCACCTTCGACGTGACGCGCCAAGTCTTCCTGCACACCCGCCTCTCCTACGGGCTCGTGAACCTCAAGCCGATCGTCCCGGGCCGTACGTCCCACTTCCCCCCTCTCCTTGCTCCATGCCGCTTCACCCACGTGTAAGCGCGCAGCTGACGATGCGCTAGATGTGCTGGTCGTCCCGAGACGTGTCGTGCCGCGCCTAGCGGACCTCACACCGCAGGAGATCACAGATGTGTTCGAGACTGTTCGGAGGTGTGCCTCCCCCTCCCGTCCCGTTCCTGTGCAAGGATGTACTGACGGTGAGGTAGGGTAGGGCAGGTCGTCGAGAAAGCATACAAGGGGTCGGCCTTGACCATCGCATGTCAGGTCCGCTCCCTTCCCCCCTCCCTCCCTCTCCAGGTGGCAATGGGAGGCTGACGTGGTATATGCGCCAGGACGGACCAGCGGCGGGCCAGTCAGTGCCACACGTACACGTACATGTGATCCCTCGACGATGGGAAGACTTTGGAGGGAGGAATGATGACGTATACCCGGCACTCGAGGCGCACGAGGAGGAGCTCGGGC
This sequence comes from Calocera cornea HHB12733, assembly GCA_001632435.1. Classification (NCBI taxonomy): domain Eukaryota; kingdom Fungi; phylum Basidiomycota; class Dacrymycetes; order Dacrymycetales; family Dacrymycetaceae; genus Calocera; species Calocera cornea. Next base: position 36,553 of record KV424129.1, read on the forward strand.
AGGGGCTGAAGGGGGAGGGGAGTACTGCGGTTGACGCTGCTCGGCAACGAGAAGAAGGGGAGAGTGCGCAAGGAAGGAGGAGCGGAGCGCTGAAGGTGGACGATGAGGGACGGCAGGCGAGGAGCGTCGAGGAGATGGAGAAGGAGGCGCTCTGGCTTCGGGGGATGTTCCCCGAGTCAACGGACACATAGGCAGAGATGAGATGTACAACATAGATGGCATGTGTATTGGACGTTGGGGTCGTATAACGCGTGTATGCGTATCGTCCGGATCATGAAGGTCGTGAATGCTCGTAAGGAGATTATACGGCCCTAAACGCCCACCTCTGCCCCTGTGTACTCGACCTTCTCCCCTTCCCTCACCCCGAGCATGCCCAGCGGGAAGTCGTCCGCCTCCTCCCACGCACTGGGGATCATTACGAGCGGCATGAGCCACGTCGCGCTCAGCTTGACACCCATCCCCCTATCGAAGCTGCGTATCCCCGCCCAAGCCGCGGATATGGCCGTGCCCAACGTCGCCAAGACGGGCAGGAGGGTGCGCACGATTTTGACGGTCACGACTGCTTGAGGAGGCAGACCGCGCGTGGGGAGCTTCATGACTATCCATTGGAGGGAGGCGAAGAGCATCGCGCTGCGCTTGGCCGCCGTAAGGTGCTTGTCGTTCAGGGCGATGAGCACGGGTGGGGGGAGATACCTGGATACGCTGTTAGTACAGTGAGATGGGAGAAGGGGGGGGAAATGCGCACAGTGTAAACCCCCACCAGGTCGCTCGGAACGAGATCTTGTCCTTGGAGGGGACGAATACTCGCACTTTCCGGACCTTCTTCTTCCCCTTCCCCTTGATACCTTTCTCATCCGACTGTTTCTCCCCCTCCGTTTCTCCCTGTGCCACACCGTTCTTGCATGTGACATCCTCGTCCTTCACATCCTCACCGCTATCCTCGGGAATCTCCACCTCCTCTCCCTCTTCAACCTCGACCTGATCCTTACTCTCAGCCCCCAACGGCGCGCAGAGCATCACCTCACCCCCACTCCTCTCCCTCCCAGCGTCATCCAGAGCCTTCCACACGCTCCTCCCTCCGCGGCCGTTCATAATCGCGGGATTGGAGAGCATCTTGAGCACCTCGGGGTTGGCAAGCGCGAGGGTGCGGCTGAGCATGCTGCCTGAGCTACTGGTAGGGGAAGACGAGGAGCCGGTCAGGGCAGGAAGGGCGAGAAGTGCGCTGGAAATCCGTTGGACTAGGGTGCTGGTGGTGGTGGAATCCCTCTCCGGAGGTGTCTCTTGCGAGGGTGGTGATGGAGTGCTGGGGGAGGGAGATAACACGACGATCGCCTCTGCCTGCGCGTCGACGGGTGGATAGAGAATCGGAGCATCGGAGGAGGTGGGCAGGCCGTCGATTGGCGCTGCGGACGCTGGTGTCGAAGCGGTAGGGGCGCGCTTGCCGAGTCGGGAGAGACGGCGGAACAAGGTCGTCTTCTCTGCTGGGGCTTGCGTGGGTGCGGAGGCCGTCCGGGATGCTGCGGAAGGCGGTGAGGCTACAGCTGCCTCTGCCGGTACGGAAGCCTCGGTAATGCTCTCGCTCGCTCGCTGCAGTATTGTTGAGAGCTTGTCATCTCCATCCGTGTGTGAGATAGCGACAGTAGGTTTAGCCAGTGCTGCAGGTTCCCCACTCTCCCTCGCTGGCAGCTCACTGGCTGTGCATTCTGCGGCCCAGTGCGGCGGCGGGAACTGGGGCTGCTCCTTGCGCGTGAACCAGCGCTTGACCGTCTGTTTCTTGGTCTGCTCCGGTGTCATAGATCGAGATGTAGATGATACCAATACATGAAGAGGGTATGCATACAGAGCGGGCACTTGAGGGACCATCACGAAACGGAGGCACCCTCGGCGGTGACGTCAGCGCTCCGCTGTGCAGTAGCTCACCATCCATCTCACAAGTATCGATATGGTTCATCAATACACTCCACTTCCAACCTCACCTTTGATCTATACGTGCATCTCGTCACCCCTGTCACAATACATCCATTAATCCATCCCTTCCTCGGACACCGCGGGTCCCTCCCCTGGAGCCCGGTCTTCGGCGTCTGTTCCTGAAACCCGTGCTGATGCTGGAAGACCATATATGCACACGCGCCCACCGCCTCATCACCCACTCACTAACGAGACACTCACTGGAACATTTGTACCGCACATTATGTATCAGCAGACGGACCCGATATCGACGCGTCTTGAGTCCCGACAGCAGTCCTGGTTTCCCGGTACTCGCCAACAATCAGTACTATAGCACAGCTCGACCTGCCCGGCACCGGTGGCCTTCCAGCATCGTCGGGTCCTTCATGTTCCGGAGCCAGAAGTCTGGAGAACTTCTTCCGCGATAGGGAAGTTGGCGACATCTAAGAAGCATTCGGGACAATGGATTGCACAGCATGCTCAGGGATTGCCAGCGCATCATCGTATCGTCTTCTGTTCACCCCACAGTCCGCTGGGCCGCTGGACTCTCATAAACTGCCCGCATCCCTCTGTTTCAGGACACCCATACTCTCGCTCTCTGGCCCCCAGTAGACCGCGCGGCCTGCTGCACAACTGTGTTCCGCGTCTCGCCTCTCACCTGCCGAGTGCGCCATTGGAGTTTCCAGCCAGCGCCTAATGACCGGGCCCACCTCCTCACAGAAGGGGCCACTCGCCAGCCTCAGGTCAGCCTTTGAGAGGCTAAAGGTTACGCCAGTGAAGGACAAGGCCGAGGAGATCCTACGGAGGGTGACGGGGATCTACGAGGTATGACTAGGCGCTGTACCTTTTGACGCGTTATGCTAATGCGACTTCTTCTTAGACTATCCGTGACACACAAGACGATTATCAATACATCACCGATCAACTCGCTCTCCTTGCTACAAGCGTCTTCAAGGGCCTTGTGGGAAACGAGAAGCTTAGTGAGGAGCTCCGGAAGGCGCTGGACGGGCTCAGCCGGTACGTTGTGCTCCAGAATGGTGTCGTGACTTTCTGACATCGCTGTGATCCTTCTGTCCCAGAACCTGCCTCGATATCCAGGCTGAACTGGACAAGCACATGCAAAAGAAGGTCAATGAGCGGGCTGTGGAGGCACCGGAGCTCATGCAAAGATTGCAGAAGACGCTATCCACGCAATTACAGCATCTTACAGTACGTCAATCAGTTGTGTATCCACATGTTCCCGTGCTGAGGAAGAAATCCAGTTCTTGGGTTTCGTAGATTACATGAGAGTACGTTGAATCCTAGTTGTGTAATGGATTCCCTAACATTCACGCAGTACAGGGCCGTCGGAGCGATTGCCAGGTAAGTCCTTGCTGCCCGAATGCCTTCCATCAAAACTGACAACCTATGCTCTACCAGTCCCGCAGACCTTGGTCGACTCCGGCCTCCTCCTAAACCAGCCATTTTTTACGGCAGGGACGAGCTGGTACAGTCCATCGTGGACTTACTTCTCCATGAGGAGACGTGTCGCATTCCTCTTCTTGGCATGGGCGGCATCGGTAAGACTTCCACGGTCGCTACGGTGCTCCACGACGATCGAGTGAAGGCCAAGTTTGGCGAACACATGTTCTTTCTCAGCTGCGAAGGCATTGTTTCTGCCTCCGGAGTTCTCCTGGCCTTGGCCTCGGCATTGGGATTACAGCACGAGAACGGGGTGGAAAAAGCTCTCAGCGACTTCTTCACAAAGCACAAGTATGTTCTGCTCGTCCTGGATAACCTTGAGACGGTGTGGAACGCGGACGACGAAAGTCAGGTAGAGAAGGTTCTTGCGGAGTGTGCCAACACCGGTACCGTTTCGCTTGTGATAACCATGAGGGGCACTATTCGACCTGGCGGAGTGGACTGGAGCGATACCATTCTCGATCCTCTGGACCCATTACCGCTGGAAGCTGCCCGATTAATGTGGAAGAAGCTTGCAAGGAAGACGGACTCAAGATTGGACGAGCTACTCAAGCTCCTCGATGGGATTCCCCTCGTGATCACGCTGATGGCCTACCATGGCCAAAGGATGACTCCGACTGAGCTTCTGCATCACTATGAGCAGGGGCCAACATCCTTGATGTCCCACGGAAAACCTGGTCGATTGACGAGCTTCGAGTTTTCGATGGAATTGTCATTACACTGTCCCACCATACAAGCCGAACCAAACGCGCGAGCCATATTATCCGCTCTCAGCATCCTTCCCGATGGCATGGCCACGTCGGAAGTTAACGACATGCTGCCTTCCATCCGTGGAAGCATGCCAGGCGTGCGGGCATTGGTAGAAGTTGGGCTGGCCCACACCACTGCCGGACGACTGTCCGCGTTAACTCCAATCCGGGACTTCATCCTCGAAAAATATCCGCCGAGCGAGTGTTCTCTCAAGGAGCTTCGTATTTACCTATGTCGATTGGCGGCCCTCGCAGACGATTTGGAGACAACGGCTTCTGCGATAGCCGTCAACACACTCCGCACGGAATATGGCAATATCACGGCAGTCTTGCTACGGTGTTGGCACGGCGACCTCACTCATGACGCTGCCGAAGCGCTTCTGATAGCGACTGTTCAATCGGCAAGGTTC
>KV424130.1:0-41052 GCA_001632435.1 Calocera cornea HHB12733
CGGCAGTGGGGAGAGCGGCAGTAATGAGTGGATACAGGAAGGCCCGTGCCCTTTAGACTAGGTACAGCCAACTAACGCTATTTAGGGTGGAATTTGCCTCCATATACCTCCATATACATCCGGCGCCAAAATGCACGGAGTCAAATATTTTGGCGTGCTCGCCCCAATCCTGATGTTTCTGGGCTCATCACCAGCCGGAATCAAACGCCCCCCTTGCCAGACCAAACTCCGCTCTTTCCGCCCACGCGGCGGCAATGAAGCACCGCCCCCCGCCTGCCGAGGCACCCCCGCTTTTCGGCCCCGAGCCGGGTTATTTCAATTGCTCCACCCCACCCATCACCCCCGTGCCCGCTTTCGGCGCAGCTTTTTTCGGCCCCTGCCGCGCGCAAGAGGGGGAGGTCAGCTGTCAACCGCACTGCAGGGGTGGTTGACCTCCCGGGCGACGAGGAGCAGACAACCGCAACGCTACATGCGTTAGGTGCGTATCCGCCCAGTGTCGACTAGACCAATGAATTGGTGGACTCATGGACGGGGGGACGGACAGGCACGTTGTGGTCTGGACGGCGAGTCCTTACGTGAGCGGACCGGCGCGCGGACGCGCTGGACGCGCGTGCGGGTGGGTCATTTAACACGTTCGGTAGGCCGGACGAGACTCGCTGGGCACCCGCATCGCGCAGTCCACGCAGCCGGCCGGCCGAAGGGAGAAGGGAAGATGTGCATTGAAGTGCTGGACCGACTGCAGCGGCAACGTGTACAAGTACATGAGCATGAGCAGGCATGAATGAATGAATGCTTGGGTTGGGCGAGAAAATGGAAGGGGTGAATGCTCTTTTTCTGAGGCTGGATTGTCCGATAGAGCTCTCGCCGGTTGGCCATGCACCGGCAGCGCAACCTCCTCTGCTACACGCGCACCGGCGCTCCACGGTCCGCTAGTCCGCTAGCAGGCCCCCGGCGGGGTGCGGGTACCACCGGCAGCGCCCCGGCGAGCAGGTCACCGCAGCGGTCTGACGTCCCTGCTCCGTCCCCGGCGCTCCTCCTCCTCGCTGCGCAGGTAGCGGCCGTCCTCGGAGCGCGCGGGCCGGCGGTGCGGCTTTGTGCCTGCGGGGCCGTTGAGCAGGCTCTGCGCGGCGGTGCCGATGGGGATGGGCTTCGAGGGCTTTGGCGCGGGTTTCTGGGGGGCGGGGTGAGCAGGGGTGCGAGGGTGCGGTGAAGATGAGGGGGAGGGGGAGGGAAGGGAAAGGGGCTGACAGGCATGGGTGGGGAGTAGCAGGGAGTAGGAAGAGAGGGGGAGAGGGAAGCACTCACAGCCTGGGGAGGAGGCGCGCTCGTCGGCTTTGCTGCCGAGGCGGCCGCGGCAGTCTGGGCGGTGTTGCTCATCTGCCTCGCACCAAGAATCAACGATCCGTCTCGTGCACGGGGAGCAGGGCACGCACGAAGGGGTATATGTTCTTGTGCTCGGGCAGACTCGCAAACGACCGCGCGATGAACGCGGAACGAGGGCGCAATGAAAGCGGGGACGATGGGCGCGACGGCGTGGGGAGGGGAGGATATGTCGAGGAGGATTACGAACGGGGCCGGGGGTGCGGGCAGGCTGGATTGAATATAGCTGATCAGTAGGAGGGAGGCGGCGAGCACAGCTTAGGTCCGGTGGGGAGGGCGTCAGCGTAAGCCGTGGGAGGGGAGGGGAGGGGAGGGCGCGGTAACAAAAGGCGACTAAGTTCATCCCAGGGCTTTATATGCTGCGCTCCGAGTGCAGGACGGTGCGCATATATACATCGTGCCATGCGCCGTGCGCGCGCCTGCGTTCCATTTGCGCCATTCCATTCCATTCCATTATCGCCCTGCCCGGCCCTTCGCTGTGCGCACGCCCCAGCCTGCACGGTGACGATGTTGATCATGATGGCGCGGACGGTACCGTGACATTGGGCGGCATGGTGCACGCGCCTACCGCGCCGCTGTGCTGGTGCGCAAACGCCGTGTCAGAGCGCACAGGGTGGGCGGGGGCACCCTCTATCTCCCGTCTATCTGCCCGCCAGCCAGAGCGGTACCCGAACGGGCCTGCTGCGGGCAGACCAGCGCAAGACCCAATCTTGCAGGCCGATGGCGCCCTCGGCGCTCATCACACCTTGCATGCACTCTGCCGCTGATCCTGCCGTATCCCTCGGGCCGCCGATGGCAACTGCCAACGTGCAAGTTAATGCAGCACTGCCCCTCTCGGACCAGATCGCACATCCTCACGCCCTCGCGCAGATGAGCTAACGCAAGTACGTGATCCTCGCCCTGCATCCGTGCCCAGGAATGCGGGGCGCCGGCACGGTACGCGCTGCGGTTGGGCGCGGGCGGTGGGCGAGGTCATGCGACCGCTGCCGGACTCGCCCAGGCACATGCGCCGCCGACACTCACGCATATGCAGGCCGGAGCGGCGAGACTCGGCCACAGGCGCCCGAGCCGCTGGGAGCCGGCAGCCGGAGCCTCTCGCCCCCCGGCGTCCGGCGCGGCTGCTTGCCCGAGGACGAGTCAGCCAGCGTTCAGCTGCAGGGAAAGCGAAATGCCGAAAGGGCGGCGAACACCGCGGGATCGATATCGTCCCTGTGGGTCTCAGGTCGTTCTACCCTGACCTGTCCCTTCGATTCCCCTTGATTTTCCTGGAGAGAGGAAGTCGATGGAGTTGTGCGCTTGGGCTTCGAGCGTTTGGCGCCATGCCCGTCCTCCGAGCTTGTCCAACCCCCTAACCCCGCATGCCGCGTTCCTTCCGCGTCCTTCGGCAAGCTTGCCGTGGGCACGTGCCAGGGCACATCGCGGGAGGCATCGATCTGCCGCATCTGCCGCCAAGGGGAAGCAGTAACCGACGTCAGCGCGCTGCACCTGACTGGCTTTCATTAGACCGCTCGCCTTGCCCTCAGAGAACAAACCAAGACAGGAACACGAGTCGTGCTCGAACGGTCCTCAGACCAGCAGCACGTTTGTGCTCATCTGGCGCAATTGCGGGCTCAAACCCCGCTGCACGGCCTCGCACCGTTCTGGCACGCCCGGCTTCATTACGGCTCGCCCTGTCCGCCCAGAGCGGAAGCTGAGGTTGCCCTGGCAGTCTCGGTAACGTATCACCTGATGCAGAAAAAGTTCTGACGTCAAGTAAGACGCTCGTCCCTCCGCCTTTCCATCCCCGGCCAGGAGACCATAACGTACACTTTCATCACCCGGCTCCAGACAGAGGAATGCGGGGTAATAAGCTTTAGACATCGCCTTTTTAATCAATATTTAGATTTTGAAATGCGCCTTTGTTGGGACATCCACATCGTCACGGTACGTGTGTTTTGGATCAGTGGACCGAGCGGCTGCCACAGGCTCCCATCCGTGTGGGACGCGTAACGAGGAGAGGGTCTCACGCTCTGAACCCAATCGAAGACCCGCGCATCGATACGATGACCCAACTGATGAGGATCAATGATGAGACCAGCACGACAGATCGCACCACTTGCTTGCTCAGGAGGTTTCGTCACAAGCCCCCCGCCTCAAGTGCTTGAAGCGATGTCGCTTGAGAATACGCAAGCCAGAAACTCCGTAGACTTCCACACTGCTGGGTGGCATTTCCTTCAATGTGTAAGCGAGCATGCGTTCTTTTCTGGACTTCTCAAAGGCGCGTGTCCAACATGTAGCCCCAAGGCGGAACGTAATGTCCGCAACTTATCCGGTATCTCCCCGCAGACGGCCCTCTTGCTGCATCACACCGGACGACGCTTGGGGCGCCACGAGTAGACCGCGTGACCACAGATGGATTTTCGTTGCGCACGTGCCCCATGACCCCATCCAGACTATCAGAACCCGAAACCCCGTCTTCTGCGAACACCGCAACCAACTGTCTTTATGCAGTCATCTAGAGAACAGACATTGAAGGCCAGACTCTGTATGGCCTCCCGCTCTCCTACTCTGTAGCTCAGTCTAGGCAAGGTAAAATCAACGGTTGGGGCAATGCACCGCCTTCGTACAAGTGAATACAGTCAGGTGTACCCAACGCCGAATAGCCGAAAGCCGAAAGCGTGCCGTTCCAATCGCAGAAGTAGCCGGACCGTCTTCGGTGGGTCGGCTCAGCAGCGCTGTGCCTTTCGTTATTGAGGAATCATAATCACATTGCAGGGCGCATTGCAAGGAAGAGACGTCTTTTGTCGGAGAGTTTCAACTATCTCTTCTGAGGTTACTAGTAGCGGACAGAATTGTCGAAAACCTGCCGCACGGGGAAATCAAGTGAGAACTCATAGGTTGGACGCCTCGGGGACACAGGAGCAAACAGGCGTCCATGCTTCTGGTTGTCCGGATTTCCAAAAGTGGACATTCGAGACCCCTCGGAAGTGCTTCTATATCTGCCCAAAATCGTTGCCTGCGGACATCCAGCCCCTTACCGGGTTACCTCGTAAGCATCAAAAGTACAGAAACGCAGGGCGGCGATGATCATCAAGCTGCAAGCGACGGTCACATGGGTACAAATGGGTGCCGAGGCAATAACAAAGTATGATGCCATGCCCCATGGCTTCTGCATCGGATTTCCCGCGTTCTTCAATAGAGATTTCCCATCGCATGTGTCACGTCCGCCCAGGTTGAAAGATGCTCACATCTTCAGTACAGTCACTTGCGTTCCGAGCACGTAATGTGACTCAACCCCTCGCAACCGGACCACGGCCACACGTCTTCGCGCTCAGCTAGCACGCAATTGCGGTGTCCAATCCCACTTGGCGTACATTTTGCCGAAGGACTTGGCCCGCTGTGCATTCATGCTGTAGTCGACTCTTCTTGGATGCATCCACCTGCGCGGCTCGATGTCCAGCATGTTCCCGACAATCTCTGCTGCAAAGTTTCTTATAGCCACGTCAGCTCGAGACTGATCGCCGTAGGGGGTCAGACGGCTCACCTGGGGAATTTGCCTTTCCTCCCCTCCTCCTCCCCTGCATACTCGTTCTCCTCATCGGCCGCGCCACCACTATCACCTTCAATAACATGGCCGTACCCTTTCTCACCCTTATAGTCCCACTGGACCATAAAGTACGGCAGCGTCTCGACCATCATTCGCCTAAATCCACCAGGACGTTTGGTGAAGTCGATGAGGGGATTGTGCTGCGTCCAGTCCGACTCGGATGCGAGAATCGCTTCCCTGAAGTAGGCAGGTGCGTCCTGCCAGTTTGGAATTGGCAGGGGTATAACCTCAATGAAGGTGTGCTTCTGCTGTTTCAGAGACACGCAGGTCTCCCAGAACAGCGGCGCCTTCCCTTGCTCGTTGTACATCTGCATAAGCGTCTTCATGAAATTCTGGAGACAGCCCGTCAGGGAGAGAAAATGTAGACAAAGGAGATAGGACGCACTTTCACCTCATCCCACACCTCATCCTCAACCTCCAGCATGTTCAGATGATGCTGCACCGGGACAATATAGCAATGGCCTTCCACGAGCTCCTCCACAGTTGGCACAGCCAGATACGCCCGAGTGCCCATGGCCACAACCCCCGCCTTGGGCAGCGAGTCGTCCTCGCCATGGCAAAATGGGCACGTATCGAGCGCCTTCTTCGTCCGCGCATAATCGTTGATCGCAAACGCGCGCTTCATCGCCTCGCTGCGCATGCGTTTGCGCGCAAGCTTCTCGGCATTGTCGTCGATGTAGTCCAGGTCATCCTCGAACTTGCCGTCCGTGGCGATCTTCCGCGCTAGCTCGGAGTCCATGTCCGCGCCGTCGGCAGAGCGCATCGCGGCTTTCTCCTGCCGGAGCATATCCCCGATCGACAGGGTGTCGTCGTCGTCGTTCACGCGGAGCACATTGCCGTGCTTGTCATATATATCCAGCGGCTTCGCCTTGCGCTCGTTGCCTTCCGGGAGAACCGGCGCGCTGCCAATGTCGTACAGCCGTCCCTGGGCATCGAATACAGGCAGCACTTCCGTACGGGTGCCTCCAGAGCCGGCACCCTCCTCGTGCCGCTTCACTGCCGCATCATACGCCCTCTGCAGCGCATTCGCATTCGGTGCATTCATGAGCTTCGCCCGCAAGACCTTGGCCTGGAGCTTGTTGAGGTCCTCTGAGGTCGGCACCGGTCCAGAGCCCGAAGCAGCGCCAGGCGGTGGTCGGGCAGGCGGGGTGGAGACGGATGGGACCGATGTGCGTGGTACAAATGTCGGGCGGGGCGAGGGCCGCGTGCCGGGGGTATTGAACGCGCTGCTCTGGGCCGTGCCCGGTCCAGGGGTCGAAGGGGCCGAGTCGCCCGGTCGGCGGAAGCTCGCTCTGCTGGCAGGGCGGCTCCCGCTTGAGGAAATGTCGGTATACGTATACCGCTCTCGCCGCTCGCCGTCGCTCCTGTCCCCCTCGCCCCCTCGCCCCCTGTCTCTGCCCCTGTCCCCTCCGACGCGGCTCAGCCTCCTCTCCTCCCTCTCATCCAGCACCCTCCTCTCCTCCTTGGCCTCCTCCCACGCCTGCAAACTGCCATACCTCTCCCTCGCCACGTCCTCCAGCTCGCGGCCCGAGTCCTGCGCCTCCTCGTACGTCCGGCGCAGCTTCATCATGCGCCAGTTGGAGCCTGGTCCTCCTGGAGTGGGCTTGGAGGGCGATGCGGAGTCTTTGACCGCGAAGGGAGCGGCGTGAGGGTTGATGTCCGGGTTGAGCTCGCGCTGGCTATATTTAGGCTTCATAGGCGTGTCAGCGGCATCCCACAGCAGCCCAGAATCTGGGAACTCACAGCTTCGGGTACAGTAGGGTTCTTCTTCCTCTCCGTCCCCAGCCCACTAAAGAAGTCCACCCCGCCCTCCATTGTCCTCCCATCCGCACCCTCATCCCCATACCCCTCCGTCATCCCGCTCCCCTCGGCTTCCAGCTCGGCTTCTGCAGGGTGCGCAGAGAGGGGGGAGGGCACGACGGGCTTGGTGGACTGGTAGGTGGGGGGAGGGAGCATCCAGGCTTCGCGTTGAGTTGAGGAGGAGGCGGTGGAGGCGGGGAGCGGCGCCGGTGGGGGAGAGGTGATATGGGAACGAAGGTTCATGTCGGCTGCGCTGGGGATATCGGTTGCGAGCGGCTGTTCAGCGATATCAGCAGAGTCAACAGAAGACAGACTACTATGCACACCATTTGTCCGTCCTCGTCGATGTTCTTCTCAACCCACACACCCTCGTCATCATCATCGACAACGCTCAACGCTTCCCTCTCGCGCTTCCGGCGCTTTCGGCCCTCTCTATCCTTTTCCCTCTCCTTGTCCTTCCCATGCTTATGCTTCTTGTGTTTGTGTCCATCGTCGTCGCCCTCCCGCATTCGCGAAGAGCGCTTTTCTGAAGGCATCTGGTCGTTCTATGAGGATGAGTTGCATCCCGCGTCATGCGGGCGCTGAAGCGCCTCTTGCGAAGCTGCCCGTGCGGAGCCGATAGTTCCTCCGGCCCATCGCTAGCGGGACGCGATTATTTGGGGACCCGTCGATGGCTGATGGGAACGATGTGCAGAGCATGGCAACACTCCGCGGTTGATGTATTTGGCAGACAGTATTAGCGATGATAATCAGCTATCTTTCTTCGAATAAAAGAGCCTAACTTAGTGGACGCGAGCATGAGATTCTCCTGAGTGACAAGTGGGCGACTCTTGCCTGGAGAGCGGGCACGTTGAGCCCGCAGGACATCTATTGCTCATCCGCCTCCGACTTGCGTGAGCCTTACCCTGGTTCAGCGGGCCGCCTCGCCCCCGCCCTCGCCTCATCGTCCCCCACCATCAAACGGCGACCATGTCCCTCTCCCGGCAGGGCTCCAGTGCCCAGTACACGCGGATCGACGCGCAGCACCATGATGACGATGACGACGATGAGACGGTCCCGACCGAGGGGGACGTGGATGAGCTGGTCGAGTCGGACGATCCGGAGCATCCGGCCAACCTCATCCCGGAGCTTTGCAGGGGGTTCTACAGTGCGTTCCTTCCGCCGTCTTGCCTTTATGATGTGGTAGCTGATGATGGGGATAGCGATCGGCTGGGTCACAGGCACGGGCGGCGGGATATCCATCAAGAAGGGCAACCTGGTGTACCTTGCCCCCTCCGGCGTGCAAAAGGAGCGCATCCTCCCCTCGCACATCTTTGTGCTACCCTACCCGCAGCCCTCCGTCGTCAAGGCACACACGGAACGGACGTTCCTGCGCAAGCCGAAGCAGGAAGGGCTGAAGGAGAGCGCCTGCACGCCACTGTTCTGGAATGCCTTCGACCTCAGGAACGCTGCCGCGTGCATACACACGCACAGTCAGCACGCAGTCATGGCGACGCTGCTGTGGAAGGGGGAGACGTTCGAGATCAGCCATCAGGAGATGATCAAGGGCATCAGGATCGGTGGGACGGGCAAGACGCTCTCATACCTCGACACGTTGGTCGTGCCGATCATCGAGAATACGCCGCACGAGGAGGATCTGACGGATAGCATGAATGCGGTGCGTCTCTGCCTGGCCGTAGATCCGGTCCAAGCTCATCGTCGATGCAGATGATGCTGAAGTATCCCGATGCCGCTGGGATCCTGGTCCGTAGACACGGGCTGTATGTCTGGGGCCCGACATGGCAGGGTGCCAAGACGCAGGCGGAGGTATGATCGACAATCACCTCTCCTCGCATTCCATACTTATTTCATTTCAGTGCCTCGACTACCTCTTCGAAATCGGCGTGAAGATGAAGCTCATGGGCCTCTCTGTCTGCCCCGCCAAGGATGGTGGCCTGTAGCCTGTAACCCGCGAAGTGCCAGCTTGCGATATAAATCATTGGGCAATTATCGGTACAGTATCAATATGTTTCCCTGGTACGGTTGGCGGTTGGCGGTTGGCGTAGAATCTAGGCTATAGCGAGCAGACGCCGTCCAGGCCGGACGTTCGGGTGTTGAGGATGAGGGCGACGATCAGCCTGACGTGACGTTAGAACCGAATAAGAAGAATGCTGCACGAACAGAGATAGACGCACCCGTACAGGCCCAGAACCTCGGCGAAGATGAGAATCAGGACCATCGTGACGAAGATCCGGCTCTCGTAGACGTATGCTCGTACGCACTAACCAGGGGTCAGAACGACAACCTCTCAGATGCAGAGAGCTTACTCACAGCATCACCCACAATCCCAATAGCGTACCCAGCTGCTAGCCCTGTAAATCCACATGACAATCCAGCCGCAAGGTGGATAAAGCCCGCATAGAGAGAGTACTCGATTTGAGGTGATACTGCCTCAATGATCAGCTTCGCGTCATCGCAGCGGTTCAGAAGGAAGCTCACGTCCACCCGCTATCAGAACGCTCACTACCAGTCCATAGACGGCGATGATACCAGACATGACGACAGGGATAAGGGACTGTAGCCAGGGTTAGCAGCGGACCAAAGGAGGGTTCGATCCTCGAGGCACACCTTCATGAGCAGCTCAGGCTTGAACGTCCCCAGACCAGTGATACCGATGCCAGCCTTGGAGGTTCCATAAGCGGCGCCGACGGCTACGAGGATGTCAGCAGGCGCCGGACGAGATCGACACTGTACACATACTGCTGAACACCATCTAGGACTTGTGGTTAGCTCAGATCCTTGCCCGAGATCTGGGGACTACGTACAGCTGACGCTACACCCGCGAACCCAAAGAAGGGCGCGAATGGTGGGCAGAGTTCAGACATGCTTGAAGGAGCGACAAGAGAATAAGAGGATATCAAGTGACGACCAACGCTGGGAACTCCTGCCCAAGGAGTTGTAAAGTATTGTACCGCGACAGGGTCGACACCGCAGGCTGAACGTCAGAGAAAGCACGGAGGCAATCGTGTGTCGATTGGTAAATATGGTAATCCTAACTTTTGCTCAGGCGGAGAGTCATTGTAGTCCCCACGTGTTTTCCACAAGGGAGCATGCCAGCGGACGGAATCGCGTCCTGAATAGCCATTCATCTCTCACCATAACCATCTTCGTATTTGCAATCATCCCCCTCTCATGGAAGGACTGTCGCTATACAACGTTTGCATGCAGCCAAGTTGCAGGCTGCCGTTGACGCTGCTCGATTCCACGGGACGGTTGAGGTGCGGCATTGCAAACAGATATCGAATGAGCCCGACCCGTTCAAGGTATGGTAAGAAGTATGTGCGAGTGGCCAGTGTTTGAAACGTTTGTCCTGTGTGGGAGAGATACGATGCCTCTTAAGTGTCAAGTTGTACATTGTCTTCATCCCGTTCTGAAGCTGAACATGGCATACTTAGTCACAATAGGGCAACACTGACTGAAAGGAAATAGGCAGTTCGCAGGGGTAGCAACCCTAATTGCTTGAATCACACCTGGCCACTGGCTCACTGCCGAAAGTACAACACATGGACACTTTGAGGAATACGTGTGTTCCTCGAGGTGGGGGCAAAGCATAAGCTCTCCGAATAGTGTGGAGAGGCGTTGCAGAAGAAGAGCAGCAATGCATGTACGAAGTCTACGTCGATGTTCGGTCCATGGCGCAAAGTGTGAAAGAAAGTGGCAATGAGAGCAACACTAAAAGCAAGGTAAACTCAGCCATTAGTGATGAGGCAT
This sequence comes from Calocera cornea HHB12733, assembly GCA_001632435.1. Classification (NCBI taxonomy): domain Eukaryota; kingdom Fungi; phylum Basidiomycota; class Dacrymycetes; order Dacrymycetales; family Dacrymycetaceae; genus Calocera; species Calocera cornea. Next base: position 10,517 of record KV424130.1, read on the forward strand.
CAGACGACTTTACGTGCAACTCACATTGACATTTCACCTTCCTTCTCTCAACGTGGCCCATGGAATAGAAGCAAAGACGGTGTTGCATTCACCAGAAGGATCTACTCTCAGAAGATTTCAATATAAACCATGGGCTGTTGACGATGTCCCCAAGCAAGGCCTGAATGTCCTTGAATGTGGCGCTCTCTACAGGGAGTCATGGAGATCATTCATTCAAGTTCAGTGTGCCTTAAAGTCTGCCGCGTTTCTTGTACGTCCGGAACCATTCGGGGATTGACGGCACCGGCGCCCAGAGGTCCAAAGGAAACTAGCTCATTGGGTGGAGGAGATGCGTCAGCGGCGACATGAAGTGGGACAAGGTGACTGAACGATGATTGGAGTCCGAGGATGGATGATCGAGACTGGGTTTGTAGATGGGCGGAGAAACTCGTAAGCTGGTTAAAGATGTGGATTTCGAAACGATACAAAGAGTACTATGGTACAGCTCATGAGAGCGTAGCAGACGCAACCGATACCACCTCGACGCGAGCTTCAAGGCGGCACACCGGCGAACGTATACATGGTGATCCCGTTTTGAGAGGCTTTCTTGACAACTTTCTTGCTGACCAGTGCAATGAGACACTTGTTTACCCTTGCTTGGGTGAGAAGTGGTGGTTTGACGAATTCGAGCACTGGAAAATGTCAGAGACACTTGCTGAGTGAACATGGGAGACACACTCTTTAGACCGTTAGGTGTATCCATGAGCTTATTTATAACGCCCTCCATGAGTCTTCGAGTATCCTGCGGCAGCGTGAGATTCTGCGGTCAAAGTGCGAGGACACCTGTACTCACGGGGTCGTTCCCTCTGTACTCTATCGGCATGACAGCAACGATCTTCTCTATGTCGGCATCCCGTTTCTTCTTTTCCACAGGAGTCATCTTCTTGACAGGCGCCTTCTTCTTCAAGCCTGGCTTGGGAATGCCAGTCTTCACTCCACTGACATCTGGGGAGCCGGCCGTTGTCGCATATGTAGTGTCTCCGACGTTCGCCGACGTGCGCGTCTTATCAGAACCAGGCTCCGGAGATACAGAAAGTGGTCGTTTGGTCTGCTGAGCCAGTAGTGCAGCTGCGTTCACGGCCGCTTCCTTCGCTCGACCAAAGGAATCCTCAGTGGGCGCCTGAACCACCCATGCTCAGTATATGCGGCACGTGACGGAACAAAGGAGGACTTACCTGCTGCCATTCCACGCAGAAAGCGTTCATGCGCAGAGCGTACAGATAACTGGCAAACGCCTCGTTGAACGTCCCCAATGCATTATACAACCCGTTGAGTTGGTCCAGGTTGTGTTGCAGAGAGTCCGCCTCGTCGGCTAGATCGGATAATACTGGCGCCAGAAAATCAAGAGCCGTGGTCGGAGCAGGATGTGAGTGAGACAGGGAAGATCGATGGAGATCTCGTAGCGATGATTGCGAGATGCGCCGTAGCGGCGTGCGGGATGTTGGAGGGGCCATGATCGCGCGTTGGAGGCAGCGAGGGACGCGTCGGACGCGACGAGCTCGAAGGGCGACGCGACGAGCGGAGGCAGTTATCAGGTGCACGGGATCATATTTATGGCTAAGCGCTGACTTTTCTGCTGAGCTCGCCACCCTCTCCCTCGTATCCGCGACATTCAGCGCAACCATGGTAGGCATTACCCGCGAATGTACCGTCCCCAACTTCCTGATGACAGTGTAGATCATTCCTGTTCGGTGCTTCTCCTGTGGGAAAGTTGTCGGCGATAAATGGGAAGCTTACATGCTCTTGCTACAAAACGACGTCAACGAAGGGTATGTCGAGTGTCATAGCGTCGTTACACTTTGTTTAACACCATGGCTAGTGACGCCCTCGACGAGCTTGGACTTCGGAGATACTGCTGCAGGCGTATGGTACTCACGCATGTGGACTTGATCGAGAAGTTGTTGAACTACAACCCCAGTGAGTCACGCGGTTACCGGCCTGTCCCCAGGCGCGCTGACAAACGATCGCAGGCGAGCGGACAAGGGAGAGGCCCATGAATCCCAACATGGGACCATGATCTTTGCTCGCATTCTCACTGTACACTAGACAGACATCATCTCCCGGTAATTCATGACATCGCTTTTGGCGTTGGTTGCTCGTCTTTCCACTGGAGTTGCCTCGATCTGTGGATCACCGTCGCCCTGGCTCGTTGAGTAAGCTCACTTTGTCGGCGAGTCCTCTAAGGCCCGCAGAGACTTTCGGTCCGAGCTCGCTGGGGTTGAGCAGGAACCAGTAGAGGGTCGATACCCTCGGAGCGCTGTGGTAGCGCCAGAAATAGTTGACGGTACCGATGTGAAGGTTACCTACCCGCAATACGTCGGGGAGCAGCACGGCGGGTCTGCCACAGAGAGAGAGTGCGCTGGCGGCGCTGGAGGAATGCGAGATTAAGCGGGTCTTGTAGTGGCTGGGACGCATAATGTCTATTGATACAGTAATGAATGATGTCCGCCTAACCTTTCTCCGCTCTATCCATACGGCTTCCTTGGACGGAGATACGCATGTCTTGCTCCACAAACCGAATTGAGGATAGATCACAACGACCCCCCCACGCTCGCCATCGTAAACGCACTAGCGACAGCCCCATCAAGCGCCCTCATCTCCCCCTCATCGAACCCCAACCGCGGCACCGCCCACAGTCTAATGGGCACGAGCGCGAAAATGACCACAGGGAAGCCGATAGCCGCGACCGTTTGCACTATGGCGAAGGTGGCGCCGAACCCGAGGAGCTCGATGAGGAGGAAGAGGAGGATGCGGGAGCGCCGGGCGGGGAGGAGGGGGTCTGTTGGGGAGAGGAGGGGCGGGTCGGTGAGGAGGTAGAGCAGCTTGGCCGTCACGCCCGAGGTGAAGAGCGCGTCGGTGCCCATGTACCAGCTGGCGCCCTTGTCAGCCCAGTTCACAAGGTTATCGACACAATCAGGAGACTCACAACAGCCCGGCCAGTACGCCTCTCGGCACCAGCCCCAGCAGGTGCATGAACGGCGGGCTCAGCAGCACCAAGCACAAGCTGCCCTGGGCGAGGTTGCTCACCCGCTGCTCTACAACCCCCACGGGCACCTCCTTCCCCGGCCGCACCCCTCCCTGCGGCCCGCTCATGGCCCGCTCTGCCCCCTCCTTCTCTTCTTCCGTCTCGGGGTCGTGCTTGGGAGGGCCGAGGATGAGCAGGGAGCGCGTGTGGATCGGCGCTTGTGGGATTAGCCCGTTGGGCGCCGGGAGGCCCAGAAGGCCGGCGAGGAAGGTCGATATGCCGAGGAGGAAGAAGTCCCAGTGGAAGCCGGGCGGCTTGCGCAAGGGGAAGTCGGAGGACTGCGCGATGAGCGACTGGATGCAGGACCCCGAGTGTCAGCTTTGTCAAGGAGAGGGGAGGGGAGGGGCGCACGGAGACATTGTGATCGAAATAGAACAGGATGAACAGGATGACCCCGAAGGGGAAGGCGATCCCGACCCACTTTCCCTCTAGCTCCCAGAAGGGCACCACCCACTCCCTTCCCCCAGTGGCTACGAAGCTCCCTCCAGTCGGCAGCGTCTGGACGCCCCTCAGGGCACCCCAGTATCCCATCCCCGACGTGGCTATGAGGGTGATGGGCATGCCGTAGTCTGCGCAGAACCTGCGTATTGGGCGGGAGAAGTAGGGAGAGTCGGCGAGTCGCAGCCAGAGGTGGGAGACGCCTAGCATCAGCAGTGCTAGGACGAGGGCGGCCAGGGCTGTGCTGGACTGGACGGCGGGGGAGGTGAACTGGCGGATGAGGATCTGCGCACCGTACTGCAGGTATACGACGGAAACGAAGAAGCCGAATGTGTCGCAGGAGAAGCGGGTGACTTTTGAGAGGAAGTTGACTGCCCCGAGCAGCGCGGCGGCGAAGTGGAGGAGGGCGCCCCAGAGGTAGACCCAGCCGACGAACTGGAGGTAGTTGGGCGGGTTTGGGGAGGTTTGGAGGATGTTGTAGATCGTGCTGTTGAGGACGGTTATGGGGCCTGTGACGCCGAGGATGCAGAGTGGCTGGGCGCCGAAGAGCGAGAAGAGGGCCGAGGCCATGAAAGAGGAGAGGAGGACCTCAGTCACGCCGTATTGCGAGGTCGTCTCGATTAAGTCGAGGGAGAAGGCTATCCCGGGGAGCACGCTGCCGGCACATCAGCTGTGAGCCTCGCTGGGCTAGGCAACGCAACGCACTTGGAGAAGAATATCATGGTCGTGGCGGGGATGACGCGGTAGTTCCACGCATCGCGCCAGTCGCTCCAGTAGTAGGGCGCACGGGCCCGGACATCCCTGTACATCCCCCGTCCGATCTCCTTGTACCACAGCCTCGGTCCACTCCTTCCCCCGCCCATCCCACCCTCTTCCTCCCCTTCCCGACGCTGTGAAGCGCGGCTCCCGGCCCGGGGAAGGGTGCTGGAGCTCCGGGAGGCCTGGGCGTCCTGTGTCGTCGTGGGAAGCTTGAGCACCCCGTCCTCTGGCATTGGGTAGAGATCTGTGGCGAGCGGAGTGCCGGGGAGGGTGGGGGACATTAGGGGCGTGTCCTGGGGCGTTTGGAGGCGGGAAGGGTGGCGCGAGGGGAGGGGGGTTGGGCGGGAGGTGCGGGAGGGACCCGAGGGGGGTTGGGGAGCGGACATCGTTGAGTAGGCGCGATGAGAGGGGTCTGGAGCGGGTGGTTTCTAAAGCGGCCGAGGTGGTCTAGTACGCTCCAATATACTCTAGATGCAGTCTTCCACAAGTCTGTCGTTGCCAAAAGTAGTGTGTTGTCAGGCGGTCCGTCTAGCTTCCTAGCTCAGTCCAGACCACTTAAAGCAAGCAAGCAAAGTCCAGTCTATGCCAGACGACTTCGGCACCCCACTCCAACATCAAGAGCGAGGTGGACGGCGAGAGCTGAAGGGCTCATTGACGAGTGGAGGACCCGCCGTCGCCTACCGTTTCAAGCAGAGGGCCGATGCCGATCCGGACCAAGGGTCTTCCTTGCCCCAGCCGACACGGACCCCGGATGTGCACGTCTGGGGTCCTGCGGAAGGCAGCGAAGGTCGGGGAGTGAGTCGCTCGCTCGCGTTCTGCTGCTCGTGCTGCATACAACGACCTCACCGCTGCACAACCACGCCGCATACAGCAAGGCCGCTCACCTGCGGACCTTCTGCTGACCACACCGCCGTACCTGACCCATTGTACGCTCCTGTCGGAGCTAAAGGAATCACAGGATGTCGGCCCTCGAGCGGTACATAAGCGACAACTCCCTTCGCGTGCGTTCCTTCTATGCTCCACTGGCAACACCTCTTTCTGACCACCCCACGCAGTTCTTCGGCCTCTCCGACACCTCCACAACCCAGTTCGTCCTCGCCGCCGCCAGCAGCGCCAAGTCCCCCGACCAGCTGTACGACACCCTGCGCTCTGCGGGCCTGCCGGACACGCAGGAGGCGCATGCGTTCATCACTAGCGTGTACGAGCAGGCGCCTAGGAGGGCGAAGGGGGCGAAGAATGGGAGTGGGAGGGAAGGGGCGGAGGAGAGGAGGAGGCAGGAGAGAGAGGCGCGGGAGGCCAGGGGGAGGAGGTTCGGTTTCTTGATGGATGAGGATGAGCCTTCTGCATCGGCCAGCACCAGCACCAGCTCCGCCAAGAAAGAGAAGAAGGATAAGAAAGACAAGAAGGACAAGTCTGAGAAGGGAGAGAAGAAGGACAAAGAGGAGCGAGTGAAGGGCGTCAAGCGCCATCTTCGACAGCGGGACACCTCGCACGATTGGGAGGACGACGAGGAGCAGGTGCGAAAGCGGCGGCGGGCCGATTCGCCCACCCACTCACCAGAGCCATCGCGCTCTCCACCTGTCACCTCCGCGCCCATGGACGAGGACGACGAGGAATACGAAGACGACGACACGCGGCGGGAGCGGGAGCGCCTCGCCGACCTCAAGGAGCGGGACGAGTTCGCGGCGCGCATCCGAGAGCGGGACAAAGCGAGCACGAAGAAAGTTGTCGAGGACCGGTCCTCGCGCCACGGCACAGCGGCCGATATCGCCCGCCGCGCGCTGGCGGACGACGCTGCTGCGCGGGTTGCTGCTATGCCTAGTTTGAGGGAAAGGAGCAGGCAGGAGTACCTCACAAAGCGGGAGCTGCAGCAGATCGAGCTCTTGCGCAAGGAGCTCGCGGACGAGGAGGCGCTCTTTTCGGGGATGCAGCTGAGCAAGCGAGAGCAGCGGGACCTCGAGTACAAGCGCGAGGTGCTCAGGCTGGCGGAGGAAAGGATGCGCATCGACGACCGGTACGACGGGTACATGCTCCCCGAGGACTATATCACCGAGCAGGGCAAGATCGACAAGCGGAAGAAGGAGGCGGTGCTGTACCAGCGGTACGAGGAGCGGCGGGACGATGGGCACCTGCGCTCTGCCGGGGGAGGCTCGGGGCCAGGGGGAGGGGGAGGCGAGGGCGGGGAGCGCTTCATGAGCGATGTGGATGTGTGGGAGCGGAGCCAGACGGAGAAGAGCGTGTTTCGTACGGGGGCCATGGACCGCCCTGTCCAGGAGGACGAGTATGAGTACGTGTTTGATGAGAGCCAGACCATCAGGTTCGTCATGGAGAGCACGCTCGGAGGGGAGGGTATGGTGAGCGCTGCGGACGCTGCGCTACGGGCGAGGATCGAGGAGGCTGAGAAGCGGGGTGCGTCCTCTATCTCTTGCACCGATCGGGGAAACAGGGGTGCTGACAGAATTGCAGCACAAACCATCGACGAGACGCGCAAGTCGCTGCCGATCTACGCCTACCGCCAGCAGCTCCTCGACGCCATCAAGCAGCACCAGGTGCTCATCGTCGTCGCCGAGACCGGGTCAGGGAAGACCACCCAGCTCCCGCAGTACCTGCACGAGGCCGGGTACACGCAGGGCGGGCTCAAGGTTGGGTGCACGCAGCCGCGGCGCGTGGCCGCTATGAGCGTCGCGGCGCGCGTGGCGGAGGAGATGGGCACCAAGGTCGGGTACGAGGTCGGGTACAGTATCAGGTTCGAGGACGCTACCAGCGACAAGACGGTGCTGAAGTACATGACGGACGGAATGCTCCTCCGGGAGTTCTTGACCGAGCCGGATCTGGCCAGCTACAGCGCGCTAATCATTGATGAGGCGCATGAGCGCACACTGAGCACCGACATCCTCTTTGCTCTCGTCAAGGTGAGCCCCGCGCTACGTATCGAGGGGGGTGCTAGTGCTGATAAGTATGGGCAGGATATCGCACGCTTCCGGCCCGACCTGCGCGTGCTCATCTCCTCCGCGACGCTGGACGCGCAAAAGTTCAGTGACTACTTCGACGGTGCGCCCCAGTTCCACGTGCCCGGGCGGCGCTACCCGGTCGACATCCACTACACGCCGCAGCCCGAGGCCAACTACCTCCACGCGAGCATCACCACCGTATTCCAGATCCACACCACCCAACCTCTGCCGGGCGACATTCTCGTCTTCCTCACGGGCCAGGACGAGATCGAGGCTGCGATGGAGAACCTGCAGGAGACGGCGCGTGCGCTGGGGAACAAGATCCCCGAGCTGCTCATCTGCCCCATCTACGCCAACCTGCCCAGCGAGATGCAGGCAAAGATCTTCGAGCCCACGCCTCCGGGGGCGCGCAAGGTCGTCCTGGCGACGAATATCGCCGAGACGAGTATCACGATTGACGGCGTGGTGTACGTCATCGACCCCGGGTTTGTCAAGCAGAACTCGTACAACCCGCGCACGGGCATGGCCTCCCTCGTCGTGGTGCCCATCTCGCGCGCGTCGGCGAACCAACGGGCGGGCCGAGCTGGCCGCGTGGGGCCGGGGAAGGCGTTCCGCCTGTACACCAAGTGGGCCTACGCGAACGAGCTCGAGCAGAACACGGTGCCCGAGATCCAGCGGACGAACCTGGGGATGGTCGTGCTCATGCTCAAGAGTCTGGGGATCAACGACCTGATCGGGTTCGAGTTCATGGACCCGCCGCCCGGGGAGACCCTCCTCCGCGCGGTGGAGCTGCTGTATGCCCTCGGTGCGCTCAACCACAACGGCGAGCTGACCAAGCTCGGGCGGCGGATGGCCGAGTTCCCGGTCGACCCGATGCTGTCCAAGTCGATCATCGAGAGCGAAAAGTATCACTGCGTGGACGAGGTGCTGTCGATCATCTCTATGCTGCAGGAGTCGTCCTCCCTCTTCTACCGGCCGAAGGACAAGAAGATGCACGCGGACAAGGCGCGGCAGAACTTTGTGCGCCAGGGCGGGGACCACTTTACGCTGCTGAACGTGTGGGAGCAGTGGGCGGACACGAACTACAGCATGACGTGGTGCTACGAGAACTTTGTCCAGTTCAAGGTGCTCTCCCGCGTGCGCGACATCCGCGACCAGCTCGCGGGTCTCTGCGAGCGCGTCGAGGTCGTCGTCGAGCCCAACCCGAACTCGAACGACATCACCACGATCCAAAAGGCGATCACGTCGGGCTACTTCTACAACACGGCGCACCTGCAGAAGTCGGGGGACTCGTACAGGACCATCAAGATGAACCAGGTCGTGTACATCCACCCGTCCAGCAGCCTGTTCCAGCAGCAGCCCCCGCCCAAAGCCGTGCTGTACTACGAGCTCGTGCTGACCAGCAAGCAGTACCTCAGGCAGGTGATGGAGATCAAGCCCCAGTGGCTGCTCGAGGTCGCCCCGCATGCGTTCAAGGAGGCGGATATCGAGAAGCTGGCGGGAGGGGACCAGAAGAAGATGCCAAAAGTGATCGGGGCGGCTTCTGCAGGGCCAAAGCCGTGAGAGTGGGAATCGTGAAGTCGAGGCCCGATGTGGAAATGTATTCCTTATTGTTGTATCCAAGGGCTCGTATTGGCTAGTTATCTACTGCATACCTCCACGATCTCATCGATAAGCCGCCGCGTGTGGGGAAGCGCAGAAGAAACTCAGTCCGGCGTCTATATCGGCGTGCAGTGCGAAAGCGGGCATTTGCTGCCAAGTCGGCGCGGAGATTACCGGAATGCTGGAACCAATTAGGCTGCGGCCGAGAGTGTATGACAATGTCACTTTTGCATCAATGAATACGAGTGCGAAAAGACTACAATAAAGCGCCGCGTTGAAGCTGCTCCCTGGGCACTGCTCCACGCTATTGCAGGCCAAGACTCCGGCCAAGTAGATGATGGGAAATGAGTTGACTCACATGGGCGAAGGGGCGGGCGCCACACGTCACCCGCCGTAATCACGGATGTCACGCCTCGGAGTATTGGCACGCAGTCCCTTGCTCAGCCGTTCCAGTCAGCCTCTGTCGGGCGCACTGCTCATCAGCCCGCCCACGCTGCGCCCTGCCCGGTCTCTTTCTCCCACCCACCACCACTACCGACTCGACGGCCCCTGCTTACCGCACCCCGACAAGGCAGAAAACAACGATGCCGGAAGAGACGCTCCTCCTGCTCTCGGAGCAATTCGTCATCTCGTGCGGCTGCGTGCTCTTCGTCCCCGCCTCGCAGCAGATCGTGCTCGTCAAATCCCTCTCAGCGACCCAGGCCGGGTCCTGGCTGCTCCCCAAAGGGCGGAAGAACGTCGGGGAGACGCTCGAGGCTGCCGCGGTGCGGGAGGCGTTCGAGGAGACGGGGTGTGAATGCGAGCTCTGGGAGTGCGAGATGCGCACGCGCGCGACGGACGCCAACGTCCTCGGCCGCGTCAGCGACGTGGCCCGCTCGACGAGATGCACGGAGCCGCTTGCGGTGCAGATGCGGGCGACGCGGCACGGGCACCAGAAGCTCATCTTCTGGTTCATCGGCAAGGTGCGGCTGCCCGTTCTATATGGTCACACGAGCGGACAACCTGATTTGGACGTGCTGGAATCTGTTAGATGAAAGAAGGGTGCACCCCGCAGCCGCTCGAGGCGCACGAGCACTACGAGGTTGGCTTCTTCGGGTACGACGAGGCCGTCCGGCAGCTCAGGTGGGACCACGACCGCGAGATTGTGCGCAAGGCCGTGCAGATCGTGCGCGGTCAGCCCCAGCCGTCGGCGCTGCAGAACGGGCTGGCGAAACCGGTGCCGAATAGCAAGATATTATGATCGGGGAAGTACAGTACACGCCGCCTGGGGCGGAATACGACATGCCATGACGACCGCACGCAAACGCAAGAACAAAAGCAATGCAACAGCACCAAAGAATAGACCTGCGCCTACTCCTCGTCGCCCATCTCCTCGTCCCCATCCGCATCCTGGCCGAACGCCTCATCGTCCACAAGCTCAAACTCCTCCACCCCGCCCTCCTCGCTCCACATCGCCCGCAGCCTCACGCGGAACGTGGCCATCTGCACGCCGACGAGCTTGAGCAGCTGCGCCTGCTCGGGCGTCAGTCGCGCCCCCGCCTTGCACACCACGTGCGGCGTGTCGAGGGAGGGCACGCCGCGGACGAGCTTGGTCGACAGGCCCAGCTTGCGCAGCTGCGGCTCCATCGAGTGCGGGAAGGGCGAGTCCGAGTCTCCGTACTGAAGTATCGGGCCTGAGTAGCGTATGCACACGCATTAGCAATGTACTGGGCGGAATGGGCGGAATGAAATAACGCACCAGCGGGCAGGGTGATCGTCTTGCTCGCCCGGTTCCCGGCCCGGGCGAAATCAGCCTGCTTGAAGTCGTCGAACCACTCCTTGGTCTCCTTCGGCTCCCAATCAGTGAAGAACAGCCCGACTTGGCCGTCTAACCGCTGCGGGCTACATCAGAATGGTTGATGATGTGAAGAGAAGATAGGACGGACGTTGGCGAGCTTCCGCAGCTCGGGCTTCATCTCCTCCTCCTCCGATGTGCCCAGCGCCTTGGCCATGACCTTATTCCTCCCGAAGAACAAGCGTCCAGTCCTGCTCCCCGCCATCAGCCTCCAACCCATAAACGTTCCAGCAGAAAACGCACTCCTTCCATGCCTTCCTGACATCCTTGAGCGCCCCGTTCCGCATATCCGAGACGTCGAATATGTAGATGTACTTCCACTTGGCGACGCTCGCTTTTAGCTGCCCTTCCCGTCAATACAAGCCCGGCACGGTTGTGGGGTGTGGACGCACCTCATCCATGAGCTTCGCCTTGTTCTCCTTCCCCTTCTTCTCCGTCTTCGTCAACGAGACTGCCCCTCATCAGCCACCTCCCCCTCACGCTCAACTGACCGGTACTCACCGACTTTTGAGCGCCTTGATTTGGGCATTTTGGTTCAGTGTTCAGGAGGTAGTACAGTAAACAGTAAGTGCAGGGTATACTGTAGGGAAGAACTGCAAGTGTGCGCTGCCAGAATGCCAAGAATATTGACACCCTTTGGGCGGCAGCGCCACCCGAGCCCTGAAATTTGGCGAAATTTCCTGGCAGGCTTTAGCCGGCGCCACTTTGAGCAGCCTGGTCTGAGTAGCGCCCTAAACACGCCTCAGCCAGCACTTCACTGTTCTCGTCATTCAACTCTCTTTGCTATCTGATTGTGCTTTCCATCAATTGACGAGCTGGTCGACTGAAAATGCCTGTGGAAACCGAGCCCGTGTCGGACGCGGAGCTGCAGAAGCTCGAGTCCGTCCTCCTGAACCAGGCAGGGGACGTCTCGCTACACCGGAGGTTCAGGGCGCTGTTCACCCTGCGGAACATCGACGATGATCGGGCTGTTCAGGCGATCTCCAAAGGTGCGCATCATTGTCACACAACTTTAGAGCTTTTGTTGATAGGAAAACAGGCTTCAAGGATGAATCTGCATTGCTGAAGCACGAGCTCGCCTACTGCCTCGGGCAGATGAAGCGCACCTCCGCCCTCCCCATGCTCTCAGACGTCCTCCGAAACATGCACGAAGACCCCATGGTGCGACACGAAGCTGCCGAAGCGCTGGGGGCCATCTCCTCGCCCTCCTCCCTCCCCGTCCTGCGGCAGTACACGTCCGACCCGGACCGCGCCGTGCGCGAGACGTGCGAGATCGCCCTGGCCAAGATCGAGTTTGACAACTCGCCCGAGGGGCAGGCGTTCAGGGAGAAGGAGCACAGCGAGTTTACCTCGATCGACCCGGCGCCGCCGAGCGAGCAGCGGGAGGAGGTCGCTACCCTCCGCGTGAAGCTGCTGGATACGAAGCAACCCCTGTTCATGCGCTACCGCGCCATGTTCGCCCTGCGGGACATCGGCACACCCGCCGCGCTGGACGCCCTGGCGGACGGCTTCGGCGATACGAGCGACCTGTTCAAGCACGAGATCGCGTTCGTCTTCGGCCAGCTTAGCGACCCCTACACCGTCCCGGCGCTGCTCAAGGTGCTGCAGAAGGACACCGAGGCGGACATGGTGCGGCACGAGGCTGCCGAGGCGCTCGGGGGGATCGCGACGGACGACGTGCTCCCGCATCTGAGGGAGTGGAATGCCCGGCCGGACGCGCCGAGGGTCGTGAGGGAGAGCTGTGAGATCGCCCTGGATATGTGGGAGTATGAGCGGAGCGGGGAGCTGGAGTACGCGGATGGAGGGGAGAGGGAGACGGGTGTGGTCCCTGCTGCTGCTGCTGCTTAGACGGGGTATGAATGGGAGAATGAATGAACAAGCGAAAGGTATTGTGAGATATGCATAGATGGGGCGAGTCATTTGTAGTTTATAATCATCATCAACACTCTGCTTCTCGAGCTCGCGACCCTGGTCCATGGCCCCGGTTCGCTAACGTTACTGTCATAGCAACCATGCTTCTGGTGGCAAAACACGTTCTTTCAGTCATGCATCCATGCTCTCTTTCATTCTCTGGCAAGTGGACACCGCACTTTCCTATTGTTACAGCTTTTGTGGCACGCATATACCTGGCATGGGTGGGACTGGAGCAGCGGGCCATCACTGGAGCTTGACGTCCACCTTGTTCTTGTAGAACGCAAAGTAGTCCTTGATCTCCGCTGCGGCGGGCTTGGGGTCGGGGTAGTACCTACCGGCGCATATAGTCAGCTTTCAAGTGGTACAGTGGCATATATGCGGGGTGGGTGCGCACCAGACCGCATCGGGGATAACCTTGCCATCGGGCAGTCTCAGGTTATAGTAGCTCGCCAAGCTGCAACATAGCAAATCTCAGCACTCGTAAGGAAAGCGATCGGAGCACCCAGCTCACCCCTTCCAAGGACAATTCGTATGCGTCTCGCTCTTCTCGAACAACCCCTCATCCTGCAGTGCCTGAGGAGGGAAGTACTGGTTCCCCTCGACCACGACCGTCGCGTCGGACTTTGCGATGAGCGTCTCGCCCAGGGAGGCGGTGGCGGAGGGCATCTTTCTTAGGAGTGAAGTATGGAGGAGTCTGCGTAGCGGGGGGAGGAGGAGACGGGCCAGCGTAGAATGAGGATGTGGGTGCTGGAAGAGAGTTGGGTGCTTATATGCGCCGGTGCTCGATTGAGAGCCTGGCCCGACTCATGGAGCCGGCTCAGGGATCGATCGGCTGACAGAGAAACGTGCTGGATGCGGGGCAACGTGACACCTTATAGCCAACTCGGCAGGATACGCAAGGTAGCAGAGAAGTGGGGGGGGGGATTCGTCCGGCATGTTGTCCCGCTGTGCCACGGCCGCCTTCGACACTGACAATAATGTCGGTACTGGAAGGAGGGGAGTCGAAACCAGGGGCACGAAGAGCTGGGGTGAGTGTGGGTAGGTGCTGGAAGTAGGCGTGCTGAAGCAAGGGGTGCTGGGAGGTGCGATGGGAGGTGCGATGGGAAGGGAGGGGTATGAAAGACGGCTCAGAGAGGGCGGACAACCGAAATATTCATGGGACGGACAAGGAGTGCTGGTCGGCGCGGAGAGAAGCACATCGCTCCTTCCCGGTACGGCTGCCCCACGCTACTGTATCACAAAAGCGAAGTTCAGTGGCCCCGGGCGTCCCCTGCACTCGTGCGCTGCCCACCCCTTTCAGCCTGACGGAGCCAACTGGAAGGGTGTATAACCCTACACCAGGGGCCGCCGGTTTTTCGTGATGCACGACGATGGGCACGGGCGCGTTATTACTGGGGTACGTGCTGACCAAGCACCCGAGAGCTGGCCTGTTTCTGGCTGTCAAAGCCTGTTATGATCTTGTGATTGCTTGATACAATTCGGCTTATCTCCGACAGCATCCATTTCCATTCCTCCGTCAACCCGGCGACCAGTGTGCCTCTCACTATGCATTCGGGAACTCCTCCTTCATCCTCACCAGATCCCCCTTAAAGCTCTGCACAACCTGCGCCGCAAACGCCTCGTCCGTGAGCACCTTCACGCCCGCGATCGCAATGCCCTTGGCGGCGATGATCGTCGCGGCGTGCGCTTCGGGCGTGGCGGCTGCAGCGGTGAAGAGCGGGTTGTGGTTTCCTCCGCCGGGCTTGGTGGGGATCGCGTAGCAGGGGTGGAGACCGGGGAGAGCGTGGGTCACGTTACCCTTAAAGACGATCGTCAATTAGCTGTTTGTCTGGGGAGAGGGGAGAAAGCGACGCACGAAATCAGTTGAAGCACCAAAGAAACCAGGCGGGCCGAGATCGACCTTCTGCCCATACTCTCCCTCTAAGATCCTCTTGTATTCCTCCGCTGGAATATCCATCAGAAGTGTATCACGAGTGTAAAGAAGATGAAACCCCACCCAGGGGGTTGTTAGGAAGCAAGTCGAACATCATCCCGTGCTCCTCGAGCTTGAGCTCGCACGACGCCGCGAGCGCGCCAGCCCTGTCAACCCTCATCAACACCTCTCCCCAAAAGGCACCGTCAACCAACACACTTGAAGCAGTTCTTCACCTTCGGCATGATTTCCTCCAGCTCCTGGTACCTCGGCGTCCGGACATAATACGACATCTTCGCATAGTCCGGCACGACATTCGGCGTCCAGTCCCTGCCCTCGAGACTCCCGTGCACTCTGGAAGTAGGCTTGATCTGCTGCCGCAGAGCTGAGATCGCCGTGTAGGAGATGATGGCGGCGTCCAGGGCGTTTCGCCCTTCCCAGGGGGCGAAGGCGGCGTGTGCGCTTGGGGATGTCAGCTATGGGGCTGGGGAGGAGGAGCGAAGAGGTAGGAGGAGGGACGCACGTGTGGCCAGTGAACTCGGCCTCGACCTGCGCCCGGGCTAGGCAGCTCCCAGCCCCGTGCCAGTTCTCCGCTCCGGGGCAGGGGTGGATCCTTAAGAGCTCGTCAGATACAGCACTGGTTGAGAAGGGGAAGATAACACGCGCACATCAGGCACGCGTCGATCCCTTCATATGCGCCTCGCTCAAGAAGGATACATTTCCCGTTCCCTCCCTCCTCAGCCGGCGTGCCCAGTAGAGTAACCGTCCCGGAAATATCGTGCTCCTTCATCGCCTGGGCGACGCCCAGCGCAGCGGCCACACCCCTCCGGTGCTATCAGCCTCTGCGCGGTGAGGACAGAAAGGAGAGCACCCACCCGATAGCGATCAGATTATGCCCGCACGCATGCCCGATCCCAGGCAGCGCATCCATCTCGCTGTTGAACCCGAGGTTCCTCCCGCCCGAGCCATGCGTGAACGTAGCGAGCCAGGCGGTGTCCAGGTCCTTGTAGTGCCGCGTGACGCTGAACCCGGCGCGCTCCATGAAGTCCGTGAGGACATCGTGTGCGTACCTTGTGAAGAGTCAGCTGGAGCACAGGGGGAAAGGGAAGGGGGAAGAGACGAACTTCTCTTCGAAGCGGATCTCCGGGTGCTCTGTATCTGGTCAGTGGCGGATCGGGCAACTGTGGGGTGTAAGAGGCGCACCATGGATGCCCAGGCTGAGCTCGCGCAGCTGCTTGCTCAGCTCGTCGATCCTGCCCGCAATGGTCTTCGCGACCTTTGAATCTCCCGACATTGGAGGAACAGTGTTGCAGTATGGTGCAAGGGCGAGGGGACAAGCTGTAGGTGGAGCGAGCCACCGCCTGCCGCAATGAAATCATTGCTGTCGGGATCCGGGTTGTGGACGGCCGATGGACCCTTCCGCATGAATCCTCTTCTTCCGAGCGCCCGTGGATGAACGACCCGATTGGTGTGATCTCTGCGATCTGCCGCTCGCAAATAAACGATATCGAAGGGTGTCCGGGAAAGCCCGAACGCAGGCTAATTCTCTTTCTGCTGCACACGCATTGCAGGCATCTCAGCGCCTATTGATCGTGATTACAGCGAACAGAGCAATGACAAAAAGGTATTTTATCTGTCCAACGGTTACTAACTATTGAGAGACGGCCCTTAAGCGGAGTTCACCACCACCACCACCACCACTTAGTTACTTAGTAGTGACTAGGCCCCAGCTTGAACGGGTCCTTGTACAACCAGTCTCCTCCCTCATCAACCGGAACCCATTGCTGTACCGTCTTGTCCCACTTCACATGGTCTATGACCAGCTCGTCCACCAAATCTGCGATTTTCCAAAGAAGCTCGGCCTGCTTCCTTTCATCCCTCATGATCGTCCACTCCTCCCCGATGCCGCCAGTCGACGAATTGGCTTCGTGATAGTGCCTTCACCGTACAGTAACTTTCGAGCCTCTACGCAATAAAGTAGCGAGGTGAGTGATGAGACCGTAGATGAATCGGTCGCGACGAGCTCTTGGAGGTTGGGAAACTGAGGCAGGCTCCGTTCCAATTCGGGCGGCTTGACATCCCAGGGCAAACGGTTTGAAAGCGCTCCGGAGCGAATGCATCCGACGGTGCTTGTGGGAAGGGTTTCCCGGAGCTGAGTATACGAGTCTCCAGCGATGCTGGTGAAGGACAGAACGCGGAGACTGCTTGCGGTTTCATGGAGGAAGGTTGCAATGCAGGTCGGGAGAATCGGTTCATCCAGAAGTTGCCCTGCATGGGCAAAGCTGTAATCGGTGATGTCCACGCACTCTAGAGGCACAGTACGCAGGCAGGGTAGCAGCTCAAGCAAGCTGTTTCGATCACCAGCGAGAGTCAGATGTTGCAGTCGAGGAAGCGGCACAAACAGGTGAGGTGGAAGAAGCTGTGTTTGCCCAGAGCAGCGTAGAGTGAGCAGCTCTAATGTTGTGTTGTAAAGGTACAGGACGTCCAGTGTGCCTTCTGAGAGCTCTGTTACTGCGAGCTCGAGATGTCGAAGTCGGGGCAAAGGTAGATAAGGGGAGGAAGAATGCAGCGGTAGCTCAACCCCTGCGAGTTTCAAGGAGTACAACTCGAGCCATGGTCTGGACAAGATGTCGGCCCCATTCATGATAGGGGGTGTGTGTCCTATAAACATCCTTGAGTTTCGGCCGACTGTCAACCATTCCAGTGTCTCCGGTATCAAGGCGAAGCATTGCCGCAGAACCTCGTCGTGAGTTGTGTCGGACTTGATATTGATCCGCCCGATCCGCCGACCGTCTGCGAGTAGCTGGCGGAATGCGTACATCGAAGGATTGAAGTTTTCGTGTACGTGAACGTCAAAGCTCAGATTAAGAGCGTTGTGCTTGGACCTGTTCAGGAAGACACTGTGGTGACTTCCCTCCAGCAGACAGTCCAAGTGGCTCGGGGGTAGCAGGGTGTACCATAGATTCTTCCGGCACTCCTTCGATTTCGATATGGAGCGCAACACTATCTCTGTCCACACGTACCCTTGATCCAAAGCTATAGCCCTCCATCGGCGGCACACATGTGTTAAGATTTGGACGTCGAACTTCTTCCACTCCGAGAAGTGATGTTGATCAGAAGACGGTTGGTAGGCATGGGCATCGTGGCAATAGAGAAAGATATTGCGAAGAACCTCGTCAGGTAGACGCATCGTAGGTGAGAGAACTCTATTGCGACGCTCATTGATGACCTCAAGCACAGATTGCAATGTCTCCTCGAGCTCGTAGATGGATCTGGCTACCGCGGCTTGCACTTGAGGTTCGAAAGAGACGCTTCGAATGCTCCTGCGAATGGGCACCTCCAATAGTGCATCGCTTAGAAGCCGTGCCGCAGCGACGGCTGTCTGAAGTTTGGCAGTATGGGTAACTTCGTGTAGTCGATTGCTTCCATGGCGGAAAGACTACTGAGGGAATGATGAAGGTGAGCGTTGTGGACGGCTTCGATCGCGACTCGGCAGATAAGACGCAGGCGATGCCCTCCACGTGGGATTTGTTACCGAGTCGGGCGTCCATACAATTGCTATCATTCTCACTTCCTGCCCTTGAATTACAGTAACGCCTCGCGCCCTGCACCAACCGTCTCGCTCTCTCCGTTATGTTGGAGCACAATACACTAGTGAGATGTATGGTAGTATACAGGTAATCTATCATTCTTACATAGGGGATCAAAGACGAATCGGACGCGGTCATTGTTGAAAGTACGTCAGTGGTGCTGCCCACTCTTTGGACAGCCAGTCTCCGCGCTCATCGAATGGTACCCATTGGCGTAATGACTTGTCCCATTTCAGGTCGCCTATAACCAGTTCCTGTACCATGCCCTGGATCTGCCAATATAGCTCTGCCTCGCTCTTGCGTCGTGCAGGCGTCTCCGACGCCCATCCTCCTCGTGTTGCCAGGCGTCGTATGGGCTTCATCGCAGCGCCGCTGCTGTCTAGACGATTTCTGATCTCGAGACATGACAGCATGGCGGTGAGGAATTCGACGGTCGACGGCTTGTTCGATATCAGTTCTTCCAGATTCGGAAACTGAAGCAGGCCGCGTTGAAGGTGGATTGGCTCCACGCTCCACGATGTGCGGAGAGTGCGAATGCCGAAATGAAGGCTGCGAATGGTACGCGATACGGAGGTTCCTTCGAGCTGATTCCACATAATCCCATCGATGTCGGTAAAGGAGAGTACTTCGATGGCGCGTTTGGATCCTAGGAGGAAGGTCTTTATTGCGGGTATCGCTTGGTCGTCAGCAGATGGTGGGGTGCCGGGTTGAACAATCTCCGTAAAGTCGGCGCTGGTCAAGGATACAGTTCGGATCTGGGGCAATAGTCGAACGATAGTCTCTCGACCACCTGCGAGCTGTAGATGTCGTACCCGAGGAAGTTCCACAGCGTTCAACGAAGGCTGCATTTCTGTCCATGCGTAGCAACGGATGACCAATCGTTCAAGCGTGCTGCTACAGAGCCGCAAGACCTCCAACGTACCCTCCGAGAGCAATGACGATAGTTCGAGGGTGATAAGACGTGTTATTGGTACATAGGGTGATGCGGGGCGAAGAGGAAAGTCGATTCCGACCAGGGTCAAGGATACTAGCTCTGGCCAGCTCCGCGATAATATTATCTCGGCATTAAAGGCGGGGGCATTGTGGTCCTCCCACACCTCGGCATTCCGGTAAATCTTCAACGATCGCAGTGTAGGTGGGGCAAGAGAGAGACAACATTGTGTAACAGAATCGCCCGCTGTAGAGGCAGTGATATCGAGCTGTTTGATCCCTCGACCTTCGTTGACTATTCGCCGCAATCCATCCGTCAGCGACTGCCAATTGGTGTCTTTCTTCAACTTGAGACTCAGGTTGAGCGGACTGTGCTTTGACCTATCGAGTAATGTGATAAGGCGAACGCCCTCTCGAATGTTGGTGAATGGGCCTGATGGCTGTAGTAGGTGCCATGGATTGCGTCGGGACTCGGACCAATCGGAGGTGGTCACCAATGTAGCTTGAGCCCACAGTGGACCAGCATCCATCGCTACTAGCCTCCATCGTCTGCACACATGGGTGAGAACCTCGACGTCGAATGGTTTCCAGCGAGCGTAGTTGTGCAAATCTGCCGGCTTTTGAAGAAGGCGAGTATCGCGGCAGCAGAGGAAGATAGTCCGGAGGAGGTCGTCTGGAATGCGCATCGTGGGAGAGAAGATCCCATTCCGGAGTTCGTCGACTTCGCGGAGGAGTGATTGTAATGTATCTTCCAGAGCGCGGATCGATCGGAGGATCGAGTCCATTTCTTGGTCTTTCGCAGGCACACTCCGAATGATCCGGCGGATCGGGACCTCCGCGAGTGTGTTGCTTAGAACTCGTGCAGCATCGACCGATGCGCGCAGTTTTGCAGTATGGCATGCAATGTCATCGAAAGATTGCATGTTGATTTGCTCTTGTTGTTGACGCCCGCCGAGAAAGAACAATGAAGCAAGGTGGATGGAGCCGATCGATGCCGCCGGCTGCCAGACGCGCTCTCAAATCGCGCTGGCCCCACGTGTGGCGCACGTGTGGCGTCCGACGCGCGCTTCACATCGAACCACGTCATGCATACATAAGCTTCTCCCTCTTTGGCACCGTTGCTTTTCGGACTGGTTGTCAGATATGATTGTACTGCCTGAATGCGGCATGTTCCGATGATATTGCGTGACAAGCCGAGGCCGGGGAATGCTACGGAGTCTTCCCAGGCACCGTGTTATCCTTCAGAAGATCAGAAGCATTCTGTTGGCAATATCTCGCTGGAAACGAAACATTCATCCTAAGCCATATGGCGCCTTCTTCCTACCATCACTGGCCATAGGCAGATTCTGGATAATCATGCTGAAAATCTGGGGTTGCCGTCTGCGCGCTGGTCGACCCTCCTGCACTCTGCCCTCTCGCCCGCACCTCATCTCTAGCCATGGATCTCAAAGGCAAAGGCAAAGCAGGCTACAATCGCGTTCCACTGGAACAGGAGCCGGGGGCGCAAGGGCTGGATATGGAGCTCAACTCTCTGCAAGGTGGGACATCCCGTTTCCCAACTCGGTATCTGCAGGACAGCGACCGCCTGGATGAGGAAGTGATGCAAGAGGAGCAGGACGAGCAAGGCGTGCTGTATCACGAGAAGCAATGGCCAGTCAACCGGAGAGTATGGAAGAGAAGGTGGTGCGAATGGAGGATCCTGCTGTTGGTTGGCCTGGGAGGGATGGTGTTTGGAACGCTCGTGTTGGCAATCAACGGACGGCCGAAGGTGAGACGCTGTGTCGAGTCTTCTCGCTCTGGGACTGAACGGATTTGTAGCCGTCCATCATGGTGCCTGTGGTACACCCGGTTACGTTTGGTACTGAATTGGGCTGCGTCGCTCCTCACTTTTATGTCGACGAAGGTGGGGATTACAGCATCCGCAACAGCACCACCATGTCGATCCCGCTCACCGGGACCGACTTCACTCTCCGCACCGTCGGCACCATCGCGACCGGGACGATAAGTCTGATGTGGGACCGCACGCTGCCCGCCTCCAGCGCATCCGTCGAGATGTCGATCGCCTCGCAAGACCCGGGCTTCTTCGACTTTACCGCCCAGTACGGGGAGGCGACGGGCGGGCTCTACCTGGAGGTGTACGACGAGGCGAACGACATGGCCAACTGTGTCGTGTACGACCTGACGCTGCGCCTGCCCTGGGAGGTGAGCGTGCTGAGCCTGGACCTGGGCAGCCAGGGCCAGGTGCGGTTTCTCCCTCCGGCCGCGGTGGGAGAGGTGGGCCTGGACGACGGCACCACGACCAGCGGGGCGGCAGCCGAGCTGCACACGCTGCAGGAGCTCACGGCGCACTTTGCGCGGAACGCGACGGAGAACATGCTCGTGCTGAGCAACGGGTTCAGGGCGGAGAAGGCGAGCATCCGCATGAGCGCCGGGGAGATCACGGGCAGCTGGACGATGCCGCGGCAGCTTGAGATGAGCTTGGGGCCGCAGGTGGACGTCGGCGCTGGGTTGGAGTTCTTCCCTTTCGAGCGGTAGACGGGCGGGGCGGGGAGTGCACGCGAGAGAAGTGGCCGATGAGGCGCGGATAGAGGTAGATGGGCATCGTATCGTATTCTCAGCTGGGCAAGCACAACAGACAGCGCGACCGTCATTCCCTATCCATTTCCCGCTGGCTCCCCGCCGCGACATGCACCAGGCAGGTCATTACATGTATGCATAAGGTATAACGGGCGTGCAGTAATCATGTAGAACGAGACGGGGGAAATTACGCGGAGTGAAACGGACGATGGGGAATGCGGAATGGGGAATCGGAGCGGGGCAACCAGCCGGGATGGGGAGCATCTCGTTGTACTCTGGGCGAGCGGGGTATCGATCAACAGAACCATGAAACATCAACATCGACATCAACAGCGTATGCGTCACACGGCCAGCGCCCCATCAAGGGGCGCCAAACCCAGTCAAACCAGATCAGGCCGCGCTCATGGGATCGTCTCGGCCCACGCGACGAGGTCGTACCCGTCGTCCCTGGCGCTGCGCATCCAGGGCTCGCCGAGGAGTTCCTTAGGGCTCGGCCGGTCCTCCGGCCGCTTCTCGAGGCACTTGGCCACAAAGTCCTGCGCGGCCGCGCCGTACCTGCCTGCGGGGAGCGTGGGCGCAGGCTCGTTGACGATGTGCTGGAGCAGCTCCAGGATGGACATTGTCATCCCGCCGCCCTGGAGGGAGACGCCGCGGGACTTGCGGCGGTTCTTCTTCGCGGCGGCGGAGGAGTTTGCGTTGGGCGCGGAGAGCTTGGGCGCCCCGCGCGAGGTGCCGGGCGTGGTGGTGCTGTCCGTGTCCGCGTGCGAGGCGGTCGAGGCGGAGGAGATGGAGATTGTCGGCGGGGGAAGGGCGATCGGCGCCCGGCGCGGGGAGAGCGTGCCCTCCCCGAAGGACTCCTCGCTGTCCCTGCTGTCGCGGCTGGCAAAGCTGCGCTCGGTGTCGACGGAGGAGGCGGACGAGAGCCCGTTCGCGATGTAGTGCGCGATGTCCGCGTCCGGGTCAGACTCGTCCTCGGAGAAGTCTGAGTCCCGCTCAGAGTCGTCGTCGCTGAAGGGGAAGCGGCCGAGGGCAAGCTCGATGAGCGTGATGCCAAGCGACCAGACGTCGGACTTGACGGTATACTGTGCGCCTTGGATGCGCTCGGGCTGCGAGAGACGTCAACAACTCACTTTGATGGCTGGAGATGGAAGGGACGCACGCTCATATATGTGCTTGTTCCTACAAACGTGTCCGCGATACTATTGATGAGCTCCCCACTAACCCCAAAGTCGCACAGCTTGATCTGTCCTGCCGAGTTGAACAGTATATTGCTTGGCTTGATATCTGCCTGCGCGTCAGCATCGTTCGCCAGGAGCGCGAAGACCAGACAGGAAGGAGTGGGGTGCGAAGGGAGGGGACGGCGACGTACCTCGGTGGATGATCCGGTGGGCGTCGTACAGGTATGTGAGGCCCTCGAGGACGGCGAGCGCGACCTGGGCGACGACGTCGACGTCGATCGCGCCGATGCGCTTGTATATCTGGTCGAAGCTCCTGCGTGCACCATACGCTGCATCAGCACTCCCTGAGACAAGGGATGGGTGAGAGCGGCACGCACCCCTTGTCCGCACACTCCATGCATATGCAGATATGCGGGTCGGCGACGAACGCGCCGAAGAAGGAGATGATGTACTCGGAGCGGCAGTCGTGCATTATCTGGAGCTCGCGCAGGATCTGCTTGCGCACCGCGGGCTTGGCATCGATTAGGACCAGCTGTGAAAGGGTCAGTCACGGCTCAGTCTTTACACCACTGGCAGACCAGCACCAGGACGGCACTGGGCCCGAAGTGGGGCAGGAGCAGGCATGGGATGGTAGGGTAGGGGTGAAGTGGGACAGGGGTAGGACGTACCTTCCTGGCCATCGTCTTTCCCGTCGGCACATGCAGCACCTTACTAACTGTCCCACCGTTCCCCTGGCCGAGCTCGCACACGGCCCTCAGATCCTCGGACTTCAACTCGATCTTCTCCCCCCGCCCGTCGCCCAGGTCGAGCGTGGCGAGCTGCTCGCTGAGCTTGTTCTGGAGGTTGGTGCGGCTGGCCGAGCCGGGGGTGCCGGAGTAGCCGAAGGGGGAGGACCCGCCGCCGCCGGCGAGGGAGGAGGTGCTGCGCGGCGGGGGGGAGGCGTGGCCGTTCTTGTGCGGGATTGCTTTGGACTTGGAGACGTCGAGCAGCGGGGGCGGGCGGCGCCGGCCTCCCCCTCCGCCGGCTGGGGCGCCTCCTGGTGCGGGCGGGCGGAGGGTGGATATGCCGCCCATGCCGCCCATGGCCAGTGGTGGTGGCTGGGGCAGGGAGAGCATCGGCGGGGGGGGGGGGGGGGGGGGGGGGGGGGGAGGGCATGGGGGGGGGGGGGGGGGGGGCGGGTGTGATCGTCGCCTCCCTGCTGACGCCTCCTAGGCCGAGCATGGCGGACAAGCCTGTCCCTGTGGCGCTGGCTGGCATGGAGACGCTTACGCCTGGTGCTGATGTGGGGAGCGGGGAGATGGGGAGGCCGAGCTGCTTGAAGTTCCTCTTTTTGCGGATGAGCGGGGAGGAGGGGGAGGGCGAGGCGGAGGGTGAGGTGGCGTGGGCCGTGCTTGTGTTGAGCGGGGTCGGGGAGAGGGTGCTGGGCGGGGGGGTGAGTGTGCTCGGGATGGAGGAGGGCGTGCGGGGCGGCGGGGAGGAGGCCGGGCT
The DNA here is from genome assembly GCA_001632435.1 of Calocera cornea HHB12733. Taxonomy (NCBI): domain Eukaryota; kingdom Fungi; phylum Basidiomycota; class Dacrymycetes; order Dacrymycetales; family Dacrymycetaceae; genus Calocera; species Calocera cornea. The sequence goes on from KV424130.1 coordinate 34,754, forward strand.
GGGGCCGGACATTGTGGGTGGGCGAGGGATAGGGGTGGGAATGCGGGTGGGACGTGTGTGGCGAGCAGATGGCGTGTCAGTCACGCTGCGTGCCCACCTTGTCAACAAGCACCAGCACCGTCGAGCACAAGCCGGATCAGAGCACTCGTCGAGTGTAGCAGCGGCTGTTGGAGCGTCTACGCTAGCCGTCGCAGCTTGGTGTCCCGTTGTCCGTGTCCGTGTCACAGCACTCCGAGAGCGCCAGTGCACCGCACACCGCACCGCGACAGCCCAAATTGCTCCCGCTCACGGCACGGGCACTGCACCGACAGGGGCCCCCTCACCCAGACAGAACGTTCGACTGGAACTCACATCGAAAATATTAACAAAGCCAGCCAGCGGGCGCGCCGCTGTCCTGTGCGTTCATGACAGGAATAAAGCTTCGATTAGAACGCCGTCTTAAGAGGAAGGCACCCAACGAGCCCGAGCCTGAGGGTGACAAGAAGCGGGAGGAGTCAGCGTCAGGTATGGACCCCGGCCCGTGGCACGTGAGCTGCCGCCGGGAAACGCACCAGCCCGTCGTGCGCGGCCTTTCCCTTTCCCTTTTCCTTTCCTTTCCCCATCCTTCCCTCTGCGAACCAGCCGTGCTTGCGCGGTCTCCCTCTCCGCATCTTCCGATCCCCGATCTTCTGTACACACAGTGCGCGGCTCGCTCGCTCGTGCTCCTACACCCGCCGGATGCGCGATGCGCGTGTGGATGGGAGGGGGGATGATCATCTCATCTCATCCCATCCCATCCCATCTCATCAGCTCTCCGAACTTCGGCTCTGGGTACTCTGATCCTCTGGAACCACCGGGGTTCGGAGGCTCTGATGCTCTGATGCTCTGATGCTCTGATGTTCTGATCCGAGCAAGGCCCAAGGGTTATAAGATAGGGTCGTCCTCGCGTGCCTGAGGATCAGCCAGCTCCCACCGTTCCCTCAGGACTGCCCTCCTTCTGCTGACCGTCCCGTGGCGCGCCCGGTGCTCTCGCCAGGCATGGACATGCAGCGACTATGCATAGGGCTCCAGGACGTTGCTTCGCGCAGGTGCTGCGGGGTTCCGATCGCCCGCTTGGGTCGCTGGCGGGAGGACGTGACCTCGGCGGGGGGTGGAGCGGGTGTGATTTGGTGAAGAGCGGAAGAGCGGGACAGCTCGGAAAAGTGCATATAAACTACCCCCTTTCCCGTCCCAGTTCGTTCACCCCGCTCTCGAGCCCTCCTGGGGCCCGCAGACAGCGTACACGACATAGACTCGCTCCGCCCGCACAAGCATCCGCCTGCTCCTCCCTCGCTGGGGAAGCGGCGGCGCTTCTCCTGCTCTTGTTTGCGTGGATTATGTCTATGTCGCCCGCTGCTCTCCCTCTTCGGTCCCCTCCTGTCCTTCGTGTCTCTTGCTCTCCAAGAGCGGGAAACGAGCATGGCATGCCCGCTCCCCCCACACCGTGCCGCTCGCTGCCCGCTGGTCAGTGCAGCAGGCTCCAGTGCTCGGTGGGTTTGGGGATCGTATGCATGCCCTAGCCGTCGACCCCTCCTGGCCCGCCCTGTCCTCTGAGGCGGACACCCGGGCCTGACACACATCCGAAGAATGGAATGCACGGCCAGGACCGTTCTGTACATCCATTGGAGGATGTGTGTCTGGCCCTTGCCTGTCCGGGTTCTCTGCACTCCTACCTGCGTCTGCGCATAGGGAAGGATCAAGAGCTACAGTACATTCAGCGCCGCTGTTCTCCCTCAGTAGCCGGCCCATCGTGATCTTGACTGACGCTCTCAATCTTCCGACCAGTATGCAGGCACGTCCACCCTGTCCCCCTAGTACCTACAGCTGTCACATTCGCACCAACCCAGGCCAGGCCTGGTGGTGGCACGCCCGGAACCCCAGCCTTCGCCCGCCCCTCGCCTTGATGAATCATGAGGGCTACTGAGCGCCGAGCGTACCTCCTTACTTGCTCCTCCAGCGATTCCGGCGTGAAGTGACCCGGTTCGGGCCGCTCGAAGCTAGGACCCAGTCATCTGCAGGACTATGATACGTAGCCCTCCCACGCGAGCCGCGAGCATCTCCTCTTAGCGTCACTTTTGCTTCTTGTCCCCACGAAACTTGGGGACGCGGTTGAAGCAGTCTCCTTGCGCGCATGTGTGAGCCGTCCCCCTCTCCGGGTTCGGAAGACGTTTTGGTCATGCCATCGATACAACGGTGACCATATAGTCTGCGTGTTGCGTGAAAATTAACTGGATAAACGGCCAGATGAGGGTCCCGGTGTAATCGGCCGAGCACCAGACTGGTACGAATGCCACACAGTCCCCCGGCGTGACACAAGGTGTGGAACTTTCCTGTACCCTGTTTCTATTGAGATACAACCTTTCTTTCTTTCAAGTGGGTCGTCTGACCCTGCAAAACATTTTCACCGCAGATGCGCTAGCCTGCCATTGTTTCATGCAGGTGTACCGTTACCCTTAACTGTACGTATACACTTAGCTGTCCGTCACGGTCCCCGAGGGAGCTGGCAGAACAGGCATGAAAAATCAGAGCCAAGAAGCCCCACAAACGTGGCCAGAAGACGAGTGGTGATCTTCTTTTGCACAGCCATTCAGCCTTGCCTGAATCTTCTCTCCGACGCGTCACACTTCTTGGGCGCATGGACCCTCAAAACCTGGGCTGCTCCTCTCATCCCCTCTCATCCGCTGCGCTCTGAACTGCTTTGCACCGCAACCTCGCATATTCGGCTCATGTAAGCTTATGATGCGCTTGGGAGAGAGCGCATAGGCTGTTCTCGCGGACCGTCAGGATCAGCAACGTCGCTTCCTACCTGGACGCGCCGCCTCCCGCTGATCGTCCCGTTGCGCAACCGTGTCGTCTTTCCCAATCTGGGTCCAGACCATCCGGAGTTCTGGACTGTCGAATGGGGCTACTGGGGTATTCCGATCGTCAACTTGGGTGGCTGGCCGGGTGCGGACGAGAAGTGATGCTGGTGTGATTCAGTGAAGAGCGAAAGAGGTCCAAACTGCATATATACCGGGCCCTCCCAGTATCCGTCTCACATGCGCCATCGGCCCCGCTCACCCCGCCAGGAGACGCCTTGTCTCCCCCCGGATAGTGTGCCTGACATAGGCTGACTGTGGTGCTGCACGGACGCGTGCTCCCCTCCCCCCAGGGGGTAGCCTCTGTGTTACACGATGCTTCCAGATCTATGTCTTGCCCGCTCTTCCACCCCTCGCCGTCTCCCAACACTCTCGGGGCGCTCTTCATCGACCTGATTCCCGGACGGGCGATTGAGACATGCGCCGGCCTGGAACAGACCACCCTCGTTCGTGCGCATCCTTGCTCGCAGGGTGTGATATCTTTCCGGATATGGGCATGTCTCTCTGGTCGGCGCGTCATGGATCTTCCCTTTAGCAGGCCGCTAGTCTTGACACATGCTCGGCAAGCATTTGAACGGCCTTGCCATGCTGAGCCCCTCCCTCTTCGTGCAGCCAACATCTGCTGTACCGGCCCTTGTCCGGGTGCTCCGCAGCTACTCTCTGGTGCGAGCGCGGCGACGCCAGCATGGACCTTGTGCTATCCTTCCGCCGAGATTCCCTTGAGCTCAGGGGAGAACCGGGAGGTAGGAATCCATGCGCATCCGACTTGCTGCTCCGACCTGCTGCTCCGACCTCGCTTCCTTCACACCTGACTAGGCTAGGCTCGGGGGCAGAACGCTTGGTTTATAAGGGCCCACAAGTTGTACGAAACTTGTACCGGGTCCATATAGCCAAGCGTGCTTCTCGTGCCTAACACTATGTTGTCTTCTCTGATGATTCTACGAAGACTTTCCACGAGGAGGTTGCTCGAATGCATGCCGGCTACCTAATCTGCTTGCGGAATACGGGTGCTCCAGTTCATGTTTCCCCATCCTCTGCACTCTGAGCCCCTTCGCTGTTCTCGAACTGAATTCTACCTACCCATGATTGCTCCTGGCTTGCACGCTCGTTGGCCATTGGCCGTCCTCGTTGGGAAGACGTTTCGTGTGGTCCGAAGGGAGGCTTTCAGCCATATCCAGCAGAAGTGGGCTTGCCTCGAGTTGTCTTCCCTTCCAGACATCGACACACGACCGCATCGGCGTTCAATTTCAGCCCTCGGAGGAGCATTATTGCAGTTCCTCAGGACTGTTATATAATGCAACCCATTGTCTGTCTCAGAACGAACATGTAGTTTGAAAGACATTAGGGTACCGTGACTAACTGATTCTGCTGCAGACGAACATATCATGTGTAGGTCGATCTTTACAATCCACCCAGCCCGTTGTCCCTCTACTTCCCAACAAAAAGTCGATTTAGACTACTGGCGCAATGGAAGCCTAGCGGAGAGGCGTCCCAAATGTTGCAGAAGACGAGGGACGCGGTTTTTAGCACAGCCGCTGCACTGTGACATTCTTCTTTCTGCCGCGTCACACATTTCTTTGGCGGATATTGGCAGAACTCTGATCAGCCAAATTCGCGTTCTTATGCAGAGACAGTAGAATTCTTCCCGATCGGATGGATGGGAGGCTGTTTCGGCATCTTCGGGAACCTGCCCTGCTCGGCAGCCAGCCGGAAGGTGACCCCGCACTAGAGAATCTTCAAGCATCTCCGCCACGCAAGCGTCTTTTACCCAGATACTTCAGCCCCTTCAGATTATCTCGGCAGCTTCAACGTCGACAACGCCGGGAATCCGCCAAGGTCTAAGAGCCATGGGTCGAAGATAATCTGGGCCGCTCGCCGGCTTGATCTTCGGATAATTGAGAGATATCCTCAACGTGCAGACAGACGGTCTCGAGCGGAAAGGTTGATCCCACCAAATACGGTGAGCAGACCGCGCAGGCGACAGCGAACTGGACAGAATCCATTATGTTGTATCTAGTACAATGACGTGATGTACACTACAACGTTCACTGAAGTCAAACAGAGGCGTCAACGTAGGTTAGACAAAAAAGGGCCGAACCTACCTAACAGTCGGTGAAGTTCTGCCTTAAAGTACTCTTGATGCGGGTCGAGGTCGTCGCCAATCCTCTGCCTCGGTGATCAGTAACGTTCAGAGCGAGAGAGCAAAGGTACGTACCAATCAGACACCCGGCATAGCGCCGCAGGTGATCCAGGCGACAAACTTCTTCAGCCATTTGAGAAGATCGAATCCTCCGCCCTGATTGTGCTCCTGATGCACGTTGACAATCGTAGTGGTGTTGTACGAATTGCTGTGACCAGAGTAGGAAGGACCGACATTGCTTCCATAAGCGCTCTGCGGCGGATAGATGACTGCCGAGTCGTCAGTATAAGTACGAGTGCAAGAAGACATGGTTGTGCGCACCGGAAGGCCCGTGTCCTCCAGACGCCGCGTGAATCCAACCAAGAACGTTCCTCTCAGTTGCCTGAACGTAGGCAAGCCTCACACGAGCATCGTACACCATCCCTTCGGCAATGCGGACGCGATTGAGAGCGAAAGGCGATCCATCGTACTGCGCGTGCGCAACGTCGAGAGTGCCGAGAGCAGCCGAGAGAACTGTGTTCGCCTGGGAGACCTCCCACTGAGCCTGACGGAGAAGGGTAGTGGCGTCCATGGAAGGTTGTTTGAGTCCCTGCGTTGAGATCGAGAGGACTTGCTGGTTGCCGATTGAGTTGTCGTTAGGATTCTGGCCGTTTACGAACTGCGTGTTGAGGCCCGAGTTGCCGAACGAGATGATGCCACGTTGATATGCCGAGGGTCCGCCGTTGTCCGCCTGAGAGTTGTTGTTGAAGTTGTTGATCATAAGCCGATGAACGTTGAGCGTTGACACTCTGCGTAGGATGAATGCGCAACGGTTTAGGAGGGCGTGGCGGACAATGAGCTCGCACCCAGGACGGGACCAAAGTTTGGGCGCGGCATAGGGTCCTACAGACAACACCGCCACTCAACGTGAAAACGGTGTGAGGCTTTGGCTCTGCTATGGTCGTTAGGGTTGTCCAACCCTAATGGGCATCCTCACGGTTATCGCGCCTCGCACCAGTTAGGGTTACACCCGATTCGAATTCGAACGGTGCGCCTTGATATCTGAACAGAGTATTTCAGATGCCAACGTCACAGCAAGAAGAGAAGAGGGAACGCACCAATCTCACAAATGGAAACCATTCTGCGACACGGCCACTGCCTGGTGACTGGCTCACGTTGGCAAATAGCGACTGTGCTCCTGCATACCGAGCTTCTTGAACGATGAAATGAGAAAATGCGAGAGAAGATCAGGCACAAAACGCTTACTCGGTTGACCAGACCCGTTTCTGCGATCCCGGCGCAAC